>MU698031.1:278882-307392 GCA_026770625.1 Nicotiana glauca
GAGAGATTGTTCGCCTTCATGGGGTGCCGGCATCTATCATTTCGAACCGGGGTACGCAGTTTACCTCGCGCTTCTGGAGAGCAGTTCAGCAGGAGTTGGGCACCCAGGTTCAGTTGAGCACAACATTCCATCCTCAGACGGACGGCTAGTCCGAGAGGAATATTCAGATATTGGAGGATATGCTCCGAGCCTGTGTCATTGATTTTGGAGGCTCGTGGGACCAGTTCTTGCCTTTAGCAAAATTCGCCTACAACAACAGCTACCAGTCCAGCATTCAGATGGCTCCATATGAGGCGCTGTATGGTAGGCAATGTCGGTCTCCAGTCGGATGGTTTGATCCGGGAGAGGCTCGGTTATTGGGTACAGATTTAGTTCAGGAGGCCTTGGATAAGGTCAGGATCATTCAGGACAGGCTTCGTTCGGCTCAGTCACGGCAAAAGAGTTATGCGGATCGCAAGGTTCGATATGTAGCTTTCATGGTTCGTTCGGCTCAGTCGCGGTAAAAGAGTTATGAGGCAAAAGAGTCATGCATTCAAGTTTACTCAATTAGCAATTATTGATACATTCAAGTAATTTGTGACTAAATTCGAGCGGTTTTGTGGTGAATTCGAGGGGTAAATCTATACTAGAGGCTTGAGTGGATTTTTGGAGCATTTGAGGTAAGTGTTTGATCTATCTTTGGCTTGAGGGAATATGATTAGAGTGTTATTAATTGCTAATTACTAAATGATCGAGTACGGTGTATAGTCATGGTGACGAGTATCTATACACCGGTGTCTAGCATGACCGTCGGTCTTTGTTTGTACTTATTCTGATATTGTTGGGACTCTTCCATTCTAATTAATGAATTCTACATAATGTGAATCGTATGAGGATTAATTATGAATTGTGAATTTTTTGGAGCGTTGGCTCGAACGATAAAAAATACTATTGAGTAAGAAATGAAAGAAATGGGAAGAGATAGGATTATTCCCTTGCCGGGATGGTTTGAGTATATTGATTATCTCCCTTGCCAGGATGTAAAAGTTGTTGTTGTTGTTCCCTTGCCGGAATTTAGCTGTTTAATTGTGTTTTCCCTTGCCGGAACATTTCTTATTATTTGTTTATTCCCTCGCTCGTTTGGTTGTGATTGCTGTTTGGGTGAGGAAGAGTGATAATGCACGAAGGGTCATTTCGTGCCATGTTTGATTATATTTGCACGAAGGTCATTCCGTGTCATGTTTTTATTAATTATACACGAAGGGACATTCCGTGCTCTGATTTGATGGTAATTGCACGAAGGATCATTCCGTGCCATGAAATGAGAGTTATGTGAAGGAAAGCACGAAGGGTGATGCCGTGCATTTAATTTGATTGCTTTGGGTGAGAATGAGAGTAAAAGCACGAAGGTTGATGCCGTGCAACTGTTGATTTTCCTGCTTTTGTTAATTATTGTTGTGCCCTGTTTCTTACTTAAGTTGATGACTTTTACTTCCGGACTGTACTCCCCCATAGCATGCTTCCCTCCTCTTTTAACTGTTTAGTTTCGGTACTTTTTCCTGTTATTGCATATATATATATATATATTGAACTGCACATGTTAATTTAGTAGTCCTGTCTAGCCTCGTCACTACTTCGCCGGGGTTAGGCCAGGCACTTACCAGCACATGGGGTCTGTTGTGCTGATGCTACACTTTTGTGCTTTTTTTGCACAGATCACGGTACCGGAGCAGCTTTTGGACCACAGCAGTAGTATACTGATCGGGAGCTGACTCCAGTCCAGGGACTTACGAGGTAGCCTAGCTGGCGTTCGTAGGCCAAAGTCCCTTTCCATACTTTCAGTTTGTTTTCATTGTACCGAGACAGACATTATGTATTTTCTATTCAGACTAGTTTGTAGCACTCTTTAGTGGTTCCTGAGATAGCGACTCCAGTCTTGGGTAGAGAAATATTAACTTCCGCATTTTGGATTTTCAGTTATTTATGTTTTATAACACTTCCGCTTTTATTTAAAGACTCGTTATTTTATTATTGTTGTGTTGTTATCTGAAAATATTTAAATGCTTGGCTTGCCTAGCTCCGACAGTAGGCGCCATCACGATTCTCGATGATGGAAAATCCGGGTCGTAATAGGAAAATCCTACATCCAAACTTGAATTAAAATTGAAAGGCTTGAGGCTAGGGCACAAATGAGTAGAAATAGTGATTTTCTCCATTTTGGAGTAGAAATTGAGAGGAAAAGAGGGAATCTAGGAAAAAGGGGACCTTTTCTTTTTTGGGTTCTTGATTTGGTTCTACTTATCCTCCAGCCCATCCTGCAATTTTTGATGCTGCTTCAACCTCATCGCCGCCGCCGCGGACTACTTTTGGCCACGATGCTTGTAAATTCCATCGAGATTGTGGACTGCTGACGGTGGATCCGACGACTTCAATTGTAAAGAATAGGTTTTTTGAAGCGCAGATGAGGGTATTATGGTAACATGAACAATGGCGTTTTGAGTCAGAATCGCGGCCCTCTCGACGAGACGACATTAGGGTTATTCTTGAACAAAGACGACGGAGTTTGAGGCTGAGCAACTTGAATTTTCTGTTAATATATTTCAATGTATCTCGCTGTATTTCCATATATTTCATTGTATTCATTGTCTTTTTTTCATTGTATCCCGCTATATTCTATGTATTTCATTATATTTACTATCTCGTTATATGCCATGAATGTATTCATAAGTTTTTTTTAATTAATATAATTTATGTATTCAGATGTATTGTATAATTTCTCCGAAGATTGCTATATTTTTGGGATATTTTACGGTTGAGAATTTGTTTTATAACTGAAAATACAAAATTTGTGTGTTATAATTAAGTTTGTTGAGTTATATTAGGAGTCTATCATGTTAATTGATTCACTTTCCGTTTTAAAAACAATGTAATCCCCTATTTCACGCCGTGAGTACAGTCGAATACAATAATCTGTCCAACTGTAATTCCATGTTTTACTCCATGAATACAGTCGAATACAACAATTGATTAGCTGAACTTCCCTGATTCACTCCTATTTTTGCTACTGTATTCATGAATACAATAACTTAAATACATCAAATACATCTTATAACCGCAGAAAATATATCTATAATCCGTAATATAACAAATGATTCTTCAATTTGAGATATTATTCACAACTTCTCTACACATTTAACTCTCAATTTAGAGCTACAGTCAGGTTTAGTGACTAACGTTCTCCAATGACATCCTCAATCATTTGACAGAATATTTTTGCAACTATGTGTTTACCTATGAAGATATTCATAGCAATATAATTGGGTGCCTAGGGGAATTCCTTCAACGTGTACCTATGAAGATATACATAGCAACATAATTGGGTGCCTAGATCCTTAATAAGTGGCTCACCAATAGCTGCTAGCAAGATACTCAGTTACAACTTTTAGCCTACTTTTAACTTTATTCTATCGAAGAAAACAGGTTTTCTTCCAATAAACAACCAAAATTGTAGACTAACAATAAATAATTGGTTGAATACTATAGGAAACTACAACTCAAATTTCAACCGAGCTAAGAAATTCTCCGTGATTTTCTTCTATCTGCCTAAGCTTTAGTGACACAGTTGCCTTATATCTGCCTAAGCTTTGGTTGCAAGTAGAGATTCATAGTTCGGTTTGAATCGATTTTTCCTTAAAAAAACAAATTAAGTAAATCGATTTTTTAAATATTGGAATCAAACCAAACCAATTAAGTCGGCTTTTATAGATTCAGTGTATGTCGATTTTTTGGGTTTTTCGGTTATTTATCATTTTTTTCTTAAATATGAGATATATATATACTACCAAACACATATTTCGGTTACTACATTTTCAACATAACACTATCAAACCAATTGCTCTTTGAGAAATCTATTATTTACCAAGATATATTGATGATAATTGAACCAAATAGTGATGAATAATTTTAGGACTCAATTAAAAATAAATCATTATTAATAGAAATAAATTCTTCCACTTAGCAAAAGAAAATTACTAATCAAACTAGAATGTAAGGCAAAGAACTATATTATTATAATAGTAAAGAACTAGACTAAAAGTGTAAACTATTAAAATATAACATAAAATTTTAAAAACTTTATATATATATATATTCTATATTCGCTTTGGTTCGATTTTTTGGAATTTTATGAACACCCCTAGTAACAGGTAACTGATACTCATGAAATAAGAAGTGTGATAAGTTGATCAAGACACCCTTGTTTTCAAAAAGTATAGAATACTAGCCAAATAGTAATACCTCTTAAGTTGGTGTTGGGCCAGCTAAAAATGATAGGGGTAAGTTGCACTTTATTGTGCTCCATTTCTTTTCTTTCCTTTTTGTTAAGATAAGAGAAAATAAGACAAAAGAGCTAGTGACATTTGTCCAAGGGTCACTTACTACAAGTAGATGACTCTAAGATTTTCTTTCCCCGACATTCCTATGTTTTTGGTGAATCGGACATTTAAAGTGGTTTAAAATTTATTTCGTTCATTTTTATTTCTTCATTATAGTAAAAATATAATTTTAATTTTATTTGTTAATTTTAGTAAATAAACTTAATTTTTTTCCTATTTTATTTTATTTAGAGGGAGTGCAAAATTCATTGAGGTAGTAAAAGTGAAGAAAGTGAGTACTTCAACCAATGGCAAATTCTGCACAAAACTTACTGAAAAGCCAATCTCTGCAGCCCATATTTATTGATCTGTGACATATATAGTTGGAAACTTGGAACAATTTGCCTGATTATTGCAATATCATAAGGGTGCACTTTCCTATAACAATAGCAGGCAAAGAAACGTAAAAATTGCATGGGGCGTCCTAATTAATCTGTAGCCGTTTTGTCTTTTTGTTTGCATCTATATTCACTTTTTAAAAAACTTCAGCTTCCCTTTATAACTGAGAAACTTCAGCTCTAGAGCTGAAGTTTTCGGGTTACTAAACAAAAACTTTAGCACTAGAGCTGAAGTTTTTATTTTATAACTAGAGCTGAAGTTTCCAGGTTACTAAACTTTAGCTCTAGAGCTGAAGTTTTTGTTTAGTAACCCGGAAACTTCAGCTCTAGCTGAAGTTTTTATTTTATAACTGGCAATTCAGCTCTAGAGCTGAAGTTTTTATTTTATAACTTGAAAACTTCAGCTCTAGAGCTGAAGTTTCCGGGTTACTAAACAAAAACTTCAGCTCTAAAGCTGAAGTTTTTATTTTATACCCGGAAACTTCAACTCTAGAGCTGAAGTTTTTCGGTTACTAAACAAAAACTTATAAAATAAAACTTCAGCTCTAGAGCTGAAGTTTTTATTTTATAACTGGCAAACTTCAGCTCTAGAGCTGAAGTTCGCGAGTTACAAAACAAAAATTTCAGCTCTAGAGCTGAACTTCAGGCCCGACTACTAAAATGCTGATGTTTTGTGTAATTGCCTTTGCTACTTCAGCCCCGTGTGCTGAAGTTATGTGAAAAAGCGGGTACGCTTGCAATTTTTTTGCAAAGCGGGCACATATTAAAACGTGGCACAAAAAACAGGTATAGATGCAAATGCAATAAAGAAAAAGAAATCTCCTGCTTTTTCAAAATCAACCACAACAGTATAATTGTCTACTATTAGAAAAAGTGAAATGAAAGATATTATCTGAAGCATAACTATAACCGTAGATTAATGTGTAAAAAAAAGTAACTATATACTGTCCGATCACTTTTACTTGGCATGTATACTAAAAATAGATGTTCACTTTTGCTTGGCACTTTACGCATATCAAGAGAAGACAACAAAATTTTTTATGTTTTACCCATAGTATTTATTACTCATTTCTAATTATTTTCTCAAATCAAATAAAATAAGCATCAATTAATATGTGTATCATAGTAACTTACACACTTTTATTTATTATTTTTTAAGGGGCGTGAAAAGTCAAAAGGTGCTAAATAAAGTGACCGGAGGGAGTACAAGATTTTTCTCTGAGCGAACTCAAACCTAGAAAACTACTACTCCTTTTTATGTGTTATTGCTCTTTCATACATGTACATATACATACTATGTATGTATGTAGAACGAAATTGTCAAGAAGACCTCTTTAATGACTCGATCGGTCGTTTTGAGCATTTACACTTCGCTCGCTAGTTCTGGGGCATGGCTAACCCCGTATGATGTATTGTGACTTATGTAAATCGCCAGCTTTGGTTTTCAGGTTAATCAAAACAGACGTCGAAGAATGATTCTCAACTTGAAGCGTTAAATTTGAAATGTTTGACCAAGTTTTGATTTTTTTAGTATTTGATCTCGGATTTAGATTTTTATGATTTGGTTAGCTCCGTTAGCTAATTTTTTGGACTTGGGAGCATATTTAGAATATAATTTGGAGGTCTGTGCTAGATTTAGGCTTGAATTGGCGAAAATGGAAATTTGGTATTTTTCGATCGATAGTGGAAATCTTGATATCAGGGTCGGAATAAAATTCCGAAAGTTGGAGTAGGTCCGTCGTGTTATTTGTGACGTGTGTATAAAATTTCAGGTCATTTGGATGAGGTTTGATAGGTTTTTACAGCGTTTGCGGAATTCAGAAGTTTTGGAATCCTTAGGCTTGAATCCGAGGGCGATTTGGTGTTTTGATGTCGTTTTGAGTGTTCCGAAAGTTGGAATAAATTTGAATGGTGATAGATGACTTGTTCGTATTTTTGGTTAAGGTCCCGGGGGCCTCGGGATGATTTTGGATAGTTTTCGAAAAGTCTGAACTTGAGAAGTTGCAGCTGGTGTTGCTGCTTCTATCATATCCGCACCTGCGGAATGGGGACCGCATGAGCGGAAAAGAGGCGCATGTGTGGCTTGGGAAACCGCATCTGCAATGATGCAAGAGCGGTAAGGCAACCTCAGGTGCGAGGGCTGTGATGTTAAGTGAAATCCGCAGAAGCAGATATTTTTCGCAGAAGCGGAAGTGCATGTGCGCTTATGGGATCGCAGGTGCATAATCCCTGGGGCAGATAGTATAGAAGTTCCCCTTCGCGAAATTTGACCCATTCCACTATTTTTGAAGTCGGGATTGAAGCTTTTGGAGGGTTTTGAAGAGGAAATCTAGGGGAAACGTGTTGAGGTAAGATTTTTTCACTTAATACTCGTATCTATGATGATTCTTAGTTGATTAAGCATGGAATTTGTGAAATTTAAGGGTGAAAATTCGGAAATGAAGGCTTGAAATTAGAGATTTTAAATTGGAGATTTGAATAGCCATTTGAGGTCCGATTTTGATAATTTTGGTATCTATAGACTCGTGAGAGGATGATGATTCTAGTTTTGTAATTTTTATCTTCGAGAGGTGGGCCCGGGGGTCGGGTTTGGCTATTTTCGAGAATTTTGATTAAATTTGATAATTTTCGCGTGGGCTTTATTCTTTTGGCATGTATTATTGATATGATTCTGATTTTGGATAGATTCGAGGTGATTTGAGTCCGAGTCGAGCGGTAAAGGCATCGCGATTTAGATTTTCGTCCGATTTGAGGTAAGTAATGATTATAAATCTACTCCTGAGGGTATGAAACCCCGAAATTTTGTGCTATTTTGATAAATGAGGTGACACATACTAAGTGACGGGCGTGTGGATGTGCACTTGTAGGGATTGCGACTTGGTCCGTCCCGTGGCAACTGTAAAGTTACATATTTCGATAAACTCCATATGATATCTATGTGTTTTAGAAATGATTCTATTAACTTGGGCTGAATGCCATGTTCATATATGTGTTTTAGAAATGATTCTATTAACTTGGGCTGAATGCCATGTTTGGGGCCTTGTGCCGTACTGTTTGGACCCTCAAGGCTATTTTACTGCTATCCTCACACTGTTTTGATTTGAAAGCATATCCTCAGTCATGATTTTTACTTGTTTAATTTTTGATTCAGTTTCATTACTTTAATTTTAAATATATGAAAGTTGTTTGGGCTGAGTTCCCTAATTTTTCGCTGAAATGCCCAAGCGGCTTGTGGGGTTGATGACCGAGAAAGGCCAAGGGCCTGATGGTGAGGATTATATAATTATGAATCCGGTTGTGTGTGTGTGTGTGTGTGTGTATATATATATGGATCGTGCTGCACGCCGGAGTGATATGTTGGATTGGGCTGCACGCCGCAGCGATATAGCGCTTGGCTGTAGGAACCCCCTGGAGTCTGCATACCCCTAGTTAGTGTATTCGACTATATATATTTATGGACCGGGTTGCACGCCGCAACGGTTATCATAAGGTACCTATTGAGTCTGAGTGCTGAGTGCGAGCACTGATTGACGAGAGTTGAGTCACGAGTGAATGACAGGCTTGCCGAGAGGCTATGCATATATATGAGTGGTACCTTTCCCGAGGGGCTTGTTTTTATAAAATTACTATTTTCACTCTTCTTTTATACTGAGCCTCTATTGAAAATGTTGAACAAATATTTTAAAATCTCTCATTTAAACTGGAATTTTTATGAGATGTTCGAAATTTAACTGATGATTTGAACCTTGTTATTTCCACTGAAGTGTTTATGTTATGAGATGTATATGACTTTTAATATGCTTGTCACTGCACTCAGTGTTTATTTACCTTTATTACTTACTGAGTTGGTGTACTCATATTACTCCCTGCACCTTGTGTGAAGATTCAGGTATTTCTGAACTCAGTAGCTGGTTTTGATTACTCAGTGGTAGGTTCATCAACGCTAGCAAGGTACTGCCTGGCGATCACAGCCCTGTTTTACTCCCTCCTTATTCTCCCTTAGTTGTATTCAGTGATATTTCCTGGCCATATTGGTCTTGATGTTGTCAGACTATAGTAGTAGATGCTCATGACTAGTAACACCCCGATGTCGGGCTTTCTTTTCGCACTGTCATTTTGTTTTAAACATTTTATAGAAGTTTATTGTTAAAAATCTTAGATTTTATCCTAAGAGTGAGAATATTGATTGGTTTTGAGATTGTGTCGGCTGGCCTAGTTCCATGATAGGCACCATCACGACCGGGTTGGTTTTGGGGTCGTGAAAACTTCAAAACTTAAGTTGGTTAAGTTACCTCTTATTTTCTTTTTCAAAAATTTTGGTTGGAAAATGGCTAAATGGGTGAATTAAGGTGGATGGGGCCTTTTTAACATTTTTAAAACTTGTGGGTCACCTATAAGGTTTGAAAAATAATATTTTTCTTATTTTTCCGTCAATTTCTCTCTCATCTCTCTACTCTTTCTTCTCTCTCTCACCCAACCCCCTCGACCACTGTGGTTTTCGATGGGAAGGGACAAGAATCAAGCTTTTATTTTAGATGGAATCGTCTTTATAGACCCAACAAGCTCTGTATTGTTGCTCAGAATGTGTCAATTTTGGTAAATCTTAAATTCTTTTTCTTTTCTTTTCTGTTTCTTATATTTGTGATTTCGGGGTTTGTAGAGTGATTCGTTCATGTGCATGTTTAAGATCGATTGGGTTGTGTATAACCATATATTATATGGCATGTATGGTTATATTTTCCTTTTTACCTCTGTGCTCTGTATTTTACAATGTTGTCAGATTGGCGACATAATGTTTATTGATAAACCTTTGATCGATTGTCTTCTGGTCATAAATGTTTGTTGGAACTGAAGGTTATTTTTCTTATTCTGATCTTAAATTTTAAATTATTAAATATGACATTGTATATTTGCATGTAAGTAATGTGAGGAAGAAATCAATTGCTATGAAGCAAAGAATATTCCTTCAGCAAAGAAGGCAATTGCATAGCCTTCAAAGCCTCCAAACAGAAAAGGAAATGTAGAAACTCAAGAAGCATCGCCAAGTAAAGCACATGCCGAACCTTCAAAAACTGCTACCAGAAAATGAAATGTCGATACATCGAAAGCTTCCCCTAGTAAAGAAAATTATGATATTTCTAAGCGTGATATAAGAAAAAAGAACAAAGAGCCATCAAAGTCTATCGGTAAAAAAAGAACAAGATCAAGGTCTAGATTAGTTGACGAGGACATACCTGTTAGTATAAAAATGTATTTTAAGGAACTTAGCATTAGAGGGCGTTAATGAGGAGGAGGAAGAAGACTTGGACATAAATTCAGCACAAACTCAAATGAAAGAATAGGTTTTCGAAGAAACAATTGTCAAAGAATAAAAGGACAGTGAAAATGAAACTTTAGGTGGAGAGGATGATAAAAATGGTGATGCTGCTGCTCAGGAGGTTGATAATAATGCTGAAGAAGATGTAGTTGAAGAAGAAAATGATGAACAAATTGAAGATGACTTGGAAAGTGAAACATATGCAGCAGTTAAAGGTGACCAGGATTCTTTGTCAATTCCTATGTTTATTAGGGCGATCGACGTATCTAAATACAAATATAGGACTTTTTTTAGAAAGCATAGACATTTTACGGCCAAGATTAGTATGAGGTCTAGGATCAATTTATTCCATGAGTTCAAGGATAAACTTAGAATAGTCAAATTGATAGAAAAGTTTAATAGTAGTTGTTTTGGACAATTTACAAAACTTTCAGAGCATTGGACACGGTTTAATGGATAGCTTGTCCATTACCTGTTGATTCGCTGAATTTATTGCGCGAAGAAGCGCGAGTTATGATTTTTAGTTGGAGAAAAGCCTGTTCACTTTGGATTGAATAAATTTGCTATGATGACTAGATTAAACTATGGTGCCAAGCCCAGTAAAGAAAAAATGAAGAAAGTGATGGATGACTGTGAAACATTCTGCAACAAAGTATTCAGTCTATCAGGAAGGGGGTGGAGGCAGAGCTACTTTTGAAATAGTTGAAGTCCAAGATGTTTGACACAGAAGAGAGGTTTAATTTTGTATTGGTGTGGCTTGTCCATTAAGTCTTGCTTGCAAGTGATAACATAGCGTGCGTCGATAAGAAGTGGATTTATATGGATCACAATTTGAAAGTTTTCATGAAATATTCATGGGGCAAGGACTGTTTTGAGATTACAATTGAGTACTTAAAGGACATATTTCCAATAGACAAATCATAAGTGAAAAAGAGTAAGAAAAACAAAATATCTGGCAAAAGTTCAAATTGACTAGTTATGCCTTGTATGGCTTCCCATGGCATTTATGATAAGTATTAAAAAAATCTTCTCAAAACTTCTTTTTTTTTAAAAACCCATCCCAAATTAGGAGGATCTATAGTGTTTTCACATTTTCCCTCCAGCGTGACTCGAACCCAAGACCTAACAGTCGTAGGTGGAGGTGCTTACCAACTTAGCAAGCCTCACTTGTCCTCAAAACTTCTTTGTAGTTGAGCACTAGTATTTTATTTCCTGCAGACAAAAATTAATAGTTTTTGGTTCATTAAATTTTTTAGGCATGGCGTACCAAGCAATTTTGTTATTTGTTCGTAGTGCCAAGAAATCAAAGATCGTATCGATGCTGCTGCCAAGGATTTTGAGATGGCACAACAAGAAAGTGAAATCTGACCCTGATTGGGATCCCTTTAAGAAGAAAGTTGATGACCCTGGTATTGTAAAATAAGAAATTCAGTAACACTCCACTAGTAGATTAGACTCAACTAAAGTAGGAGATTATCATAAACCGCATGTCTATTTTTTTTTTATTACTTGTCTATTGACTTCTATCTATGATATATTTCAGGAGGTGCACCCTTGCCTTATCTTACCCCACGTGAGATGGATATGGACTACGTGAAGAATTTAGTACCACACTATGATGAGGTAGCAGATCCTATAATCGACTAGCTAGCGGTTGATTTGGAATGTGTGACTACCATTAAGAGGGCACCTGGTGCAGTGAGCTTAGAGGCTAATGATGAAGTTGACTTTGGTGATGATGACCCTTTGGTTGGGAGTATTTTTGGTTCCCCACTAGTTGGTGGTTTTTCTGATACTGGTAGAGGAGGAACGTGCAGGATGTGCAATGCTCGGCCAAGTGATATAGATGTACGTGAAGAATTGAAGGTCGTGAATAAAAAATTGGATAAGGTGTTGAAGATTCTTGGGAAGATGAAAAATCATAATAAGAGCCTTTCTAAAGTAGTTGAGTTACCTTGGTACATGGTTACATGATTGCAAAGAAGATTGAGGAATGCTCCAATTTATGCAAGTAAGATAAGGAAACTGAAACAGATTAAGAATAAGAAACCGAAGGTAGACATACTGAAACCAGTTGCGGAGGAAGATAAGAAACTATTTGTGAATGGTTTTACAAGAAGGATAATGTTTCCAAAAACTTCATGACTAGCAATTATGGCTGGAGTTTTTTTGAATAGTTGTGCAGTGGTAAACCGCCCGTTACTATTTTTGCAAGTCCATTAATCACTACGTATATTTCTTATTTTTTAGTAGCTCCATATTTAATGTACACTTTTTATAATATTTAACATGTGGATTAACTACTGCGCTGATGTGTGTATGAAACAGAATATCCATGCCTTTATGCCCGTAGTCATATTATTATGGATGTTGCATTACGCAAAGTATGTTCACTGCATGAGATAAGATTAAGGAGGCTGCCAGTAAAGAGGGGAATGATTTGGACTTTTGTGAGACAGTTGATGCTTACCAAGACTTGTGCCTTACACCCCTAATGTTATATCCTCAAGGAAGTATGTCAAAACCTGAGGCTATGGAGTGGTGCAAGGATAAGGTGTTGTACTGTGTGTGGAAAATTGCTAACAAGTATTTTTGTGCCTGTTGTTTTCCACTTAACAGAGGTATTGATTCGAATTTATGATAGAAATATCATTTTGTATGATGATGTTAAACGAGAAGGACTTGTACAACCCCTCACACTCATGCTGCCAAGGATTTTGATAAAATCTGGCGAGTTTATAGACTTAGGCCAAGATGTTCTTATGAAGAAATGGTCTTGGGAGCGTATTATGGATGCATTATCCATTCCACAAAGGTAAATTAAATGTTGCATTCATTATGTGTTACTCATTCTTCTAGTTTCTGTAGTAATTCATTGTGTCTTTGATTATTGTAGTAAAATTAGTGGAGCATATGCAGTGAAGGCTATTGACTCCCTCCTAATATTTGGAAGACTGAAATTTATATCCCCTGAGTTGTATGTTTCTATTGGAACCTCTTTATTTTATTTTAGGGCTTGTTTGCAATTATGTATTCTCAAATGGGGAAAAAAAAAACCAAGGCAGAATAATAAATAGACAAAAACTTTAAATAAATATTTTTATTAAATAACTCCATTCATAGGAACATACATTTTTTTCCTATTAAATAAAGAAAAAAAATTAAATTGCAGGGGGCGAAGGATCACGGGAAGAGAAATTTCCTGGGCTAATATAGTGACGAATATTTGCACCAGCCCTACGAAGGAGAATCCTCTGCAACGTGCGTGTGACATGGTGAATTTTCCTCTCTTGCCTTACCCCGTCTTGTTGGATTTCTCGGATGCGCCTATCCAATGATTCCTTGATAAAAATGACGTCCACGCTTGGGCTTGGCCTCGAAGGCATTTCTCTATAAAGTAATTGAGCTGTTTGGAAGAATGATCAAAAACATTTCATCAGATCTAGTATATTTATAGGCATAATTTGACACAAAATAGTACCTTTCCATATGACTTCTCGTAAATGACATGAATATTGAGGGTTTGAGAAATAAATTGATGCTTTGCATAGACATATTCTATGTGTTTTAATTAATTAGACAAGTTCGTTTCATATTGGACTGTCAACGCTTATTAACATTAGACATTAAATTAACTACCTAAATTAGTAGTTGTCAATAGACTACATAAACCAACGCAATAAATCTTGGTTAAATTAAAAATATCGATATAGGGTGACAATAGAACATTGGTTGATTACAGGTGGTTGAAGATAGAATAAGGGGATTCACCATAAAACAGTAGTCTATGGGATAAATTGGTCACATGGCTCTTTAAAATAAGAAGGTTGATTCTAGATCATAGGTTTACAATAGATAATGTGAGTTGTTGATTCTAAAATAGTAGTCTACGATAAAAGGTGACATGACTCCTTCTTAAAATAGGGGGTTGATTGTAGATTATAGGTCGACAGTAGACAATATAGGTGGTTGATATAAAATAGTAGTCATAAAATAGTAGTAGTCTATGAGACACGTTGGTCATATGACTCCTTAAAATAAGGGGGTTGACACTAGATCATAAGTCTACAATAGATAATTTGACCATAAAATAATAGTCTATGATGTACAATGCAGCAGTTGATAGTAGAAGCAACAAGTGATTACAAACAACAAGTATAGAATATTAAAAGTGCTAATTATATTTATTACAACACTAATAGGTAAAAGATCAAGAATATTGTAACAATACACTACAAGTCATTTTCTTGTGGCCAAGTTCTGTGCAAACGGAACATTTGTTTTTGCCTTTTTTCCTGCTGCCAGAAGAACTAGGTTCTAAAATGATTGGCCATCTCTTAGTCTTTTTTCTACCCTTTGTAGGATCGACACCGGGTGGAAGTATTTTTGTTGATTGAATCTTGTCTGACACTAACCATTTCTCTTCTGTAAGGATTGTGTGAATGGTTCCTTCATATGCACCCAAATTGTTGAAACCTTATTGTAACGACTCGGCCGGTCATTTTTAGAATTTACACCCTGATCCCCTATTAACTGCTTCCCCTAAGTTCATTTATGCTATTTTGGTTTGTCGGGACATTCGGTGTTGGGTTTCAGAGAGTCTTGGGACACTTAGTCCCTAAATGAGAGCTTAAATGTTGAAAAGTGGCATATAGTCGAAACAGTGTGAAGACGACCTTAGAATGGAAATTTGATGGTTCTATTAGCTCCGTTAGATGATTTTGGGGATGGGTGCGAGTTCGGAATGTATTTTGGAGGTCCGTAGCTAATTTAGGCTTGAAATGCCGAAGTTTGAATTTTTTAAAGTTTCTGGTCCGATAGTGAGTTTTTGATCCGAGGGTCGGAATGGAATTCCGAAAGCTGCAATAGCTCCGTCATGTCATTTGGGATGTATGTCTAAAATTTCAGGTCATTCGGACGTATTTTGGTTTGGTTTTTGATCGAAAGTGTATTTTGATAAAATTTGAAGTTCTTAGGCTCAAATCCTTGATTAATTCGGGTTCCCGGCATTGTTTTAGGTGGTTTAAGGATTGCTACGAGTTTGAATGATGTTATGGGACATGTAGGTTTGGTTGAGGTCCGAGGGGCCTGGGTGTATTTCGGATGCTCAACGGGTCATTTTTAGAGCTTAGGAGGTAGCAGATTTTTGCTTCAGCTGTTGTAGACATTTCATTCTCTGCGATCGCATCTTTACCCCCGCGATCGCAAAGTGTAAATTCAGAGGGGGCCAATTTACTTCTACGCAATCGCATTATATGGATCGCGTTCGCATAGAGCCGCCCATTCCTTCTACGCGTTCGCAATCCCATCCCCACGTTCACATTGAATAAACTGAGCCGGTGGCTCAGTGATCAAGTTCTTCTACGCGATCGCATTGTATTATTCGCGATCGCATAAGCCTGTTTCCTCCTCTTCCATGATCGCAAGATTATTCTCACGTTCGTGTAGGCCTTTTTCCTAGGAGCCTTTAATTTACCCAACGCGATCGCAGCCCTATCTTCGCGATCGTGAATCATTAAATAACTGGGCAGATATAAACATTTCAAAACGGGGATTTAGCCATTTCATCAAAACGCAAGCTTGGGAGCTCGGATTTGGGAGAAATTTCGAGGGATTTTCGAGGACAACGATTGGGTAACGATTCTCTACTTTCTTATGCTTAAAACCCACTAATCTAATCACGAATTCCTCTTCTAATTTCGGATTTTTAAATAGAAATGGGTAAAAGTTCATAGACAAAATTATTGAGTTTTGAGTGGGTGTTTGACCTCTGATTTGGGAAATGTTTATATGGTTAGACTTGTGAGAGTACGAGGGTTCTGAAAATGTAAAAATTTTATTCGATTTCGAGATGTTGGCCTGAGGGGCATTTTGGTTATTTTACCTAATTTCATGCCTTAGCTTTGAATTTAATAGTAGAATCTGTTGCTTGCGATGTTATTTATGATATGTAATTGAATTGAATATATTTGGGCCATTTGGAGTCGGATACTCGTGGCAAAGGCGTGGATTCTAGTTGATTTTTGTGCTGGTTCGAGGTAAGTGGCTTGTCTAACCTTGTGTGGGGGATCTTTCCCCTTAGGATATGATATTTGGTAATTGAATGCTAGTACGTGAGGTGACGAGCGCGTACTTGAGCTAATTGTTGAAAATTCGATTTTACTTTAAATGCTTAGACTGAATTCTTTTGTATTTGCCTTATTCTACTTGCAATTATAGCTTGTGTTATATTAGAAAAGCATGCTTAGTTGATTTGAATTGCCTATTTGCTTAAGTTGTCTTGACTGTACTACATGAAGCATGTTAGGATAGTACTACCTGTTGCTTGTATTTTTGTACTTCACTTTTGAATATCTTTTGGTTGTGGTTGCGCATTTACATTGGGACTACGGATGTGGGATTCTGGTAGCTCCCCCTTGTTTGTTTACTTTGGGACTACATGTTAGATTCCCGGTAGATCCTCCTGCACTTTTACTTTGGGAATGCGGGTTAGATTCCCGATAGATCCCCCTTCACATTGATAGTTGGACTATGGGACGGTATCCCGGGATATCCTTCAAATATCCACATATGATGGATTACGAGACGGTATCCCGGGAGATCTACTGGATAGTTGAGAAAGGGACTATAGGACGGCATCATGGGAGATCCTCATTGTTACTATGGGTATTGAGCTGTACATATTCCGTGTTTACTTTGTTCCTTGTGTAATTGTTATTGTTTTGTTTA
Organism: Nicotiana glauca; assembly: GCA_026770625.1. Lineage (NCBI taxonomy): Eukaryota > Viridiplantae > Streptophyta > Magnoliopsida > Solanales > Solanaceae > Nicotiana > Nicotiana glauca. The sequence continues at coordinate 295,679 of MU698031.1, forward strand.
GCCTGTCTTATTCCATTGTTGTACTCGTTATTACTGCCTATTTTCATACTGTCAACTCATATTATATTGTTTAAACTCATTAGGGCCCTGACGTTCCTCATCACTACCCAACCGAGGTTAGGCTTGACACTTACTGAGTAACGCTGTGATGTACTCATGCCCCTTCTGCGCATGTGTTTCATGTGCAGATCCAGGTACCTCCACCCAGGTGCACTATCCTTGAGGCAAGGAGAGCTTCGGAGACTTTGAGGTATATCTGCCGCATTCGCAGACCGAAGAGTCCCCTTCTTTACTCTATCTGTAGTAGTTAGCCATCTATCATACCATTGATGTAGACATTTTGGAGATAAAAGCATTTATAGTACTCCTTCTAGCTTGTGTTCCCGTGAGTTTCCAAGTTTTGGGGTGATATTGTAGACTTCTGCATTATTGAGTTGTATATGCCGAGCAACATTTATATACAGTTTTCTTTTAGATGCTCAGTTTTAATTAATTATCCCGCAAGTTATGTTGTTTTTCCGCATTGTTAGGCTTACATAGTCGTACGGACTAGGTGCCATCATGATGTGTTCACGGAGGGCGAACTAGGGTTGTGACAAGTTGGTATAAGAGCTCTAGGTTCATAGGAGTCACAGAACATAGGCCGGTTTATTAGAGTCTCGCTGATCGGTACGGAGACGTCTGTACTTATCTACGAGAGGCTATGTAACTATTAGAAAAATTTTCACTTCATTTGATTTCCTTGTCGTGCGATATTTTGACATTACCAATTCTAAACTTCTGTCTTCTATTCTCTGACAGATGGTGAGGACACGCGCTACTCGGGATGATCAGGCACCCGTACCCCCTACTGCAGCCGACAGAGGCTGGGGCCGGGGTAGAGGTCGAGGACGCACACGTGGTGCAGCCAGAGCACCTGCGTGAGCTGCCACCGAGGCACCACCAGCAGATCCAGCCGGAGCCCAGGCACCTGGCACGCCTACTACTACTCCAGCTCTTCGGGGGACTTTGGCTCAGTTCAAGAGTATGTACTGTGAGCACGTGATTTTTGCCCTAAGTAAATTATTCCCAAACTTCCAAATAAAATGATTTCTTTATTATTTTATAATTTTTTGTGAATTTTGTGTTAATTGTTGCATTTTTATTTGTGCATGATAATTCATATGAAAATACAAAAATATGCATTTGCATTTAGGATTTAATTTCATATCTTAGTTAATTAGGGGTTAAGTTGTTTTAGAACAAAATATGAAAAATCACAAAAAATAGTTCACTTTTGCATTTAATTGTTTTAATTGAGAATTTGTCATGGAATAGTTTTTAAACAATTTTAAAAGTTAATTAGTTTTTGCTTTGAAATATTTTAGGATTTTATGTTAATTATTCATCTTTATAAAATTTGAAAAAATATACAAATTTATAAAATGAAAAAAAAAACAAAAAAGGAAGTAAAAAAGAGAAAAACAATTTGTAAAACAAAACAAAAGAAAAGAAATACAAGGAAAAGGGGGTCTTGTGTAAAAGATCCAAAATTAGGCTATCCATATTGCAAATTCGCTGGCCCAAAATGGTTGCCTATTACAGGCCCAATGCCTACGCCCACCCGGTCCAAATTGAAACGACGCCGTTTAGGCGAAGATCAATTAGGACCGTTCATTTCCTAGATCCAAAAGGCTACCAGAGGGCGTTGCTTTTTAAATAAAAATGTCTAAATCTATGTCTAACCCTAGAGACAAAAATTATCCTCCTCGTATACTCCTCCTCCATCACCGCCGACATCGCCGGAACCCTACCGCCGGCGAATGGTATCTCTGTCAATTCACTCCAAAATAACATCGTAAATTCCTCTCATCTTCCCCATCATGAATCCATCACCCCTTTCCTTCAAAACCCAGCCCAACTCCACGAATCTTCGTTGGAAGATTTTCCGGCCATGACGCCAGTCACTCCTTTCGGCCCCAAATTAACACCCTGATATCCTCTCTTCTTCCTCTATCCAACTCCCATGGTCTTTCACCTCGAATCTGTCCGGAGCATCTCAAATATTAAATCAAAGTTTTCCAGCGAAGCCCTAATTTCTCCAAATTCCACCAAACTGATATCACATAGCCACTTCACGTCCCTCATAACGAATTCACCATCAGTGGCATTCAAACATCACCAGAACCAGTCAAATTTTAAATCGAGAGTTAGCATAATTTCGAGCCATGTCAGTGAGTTTGACTTTCTTTTTTGTTTTGTTTAGTTCTCTTCTTTTCTTCTGTTCTGATACTTGTTAATTTCTAGTGTAATTTTAATTTTTTTCAAATCTGTTTTATTTCATATTCTGATTGACTGTTTAATTCTAGTTCGTTTTAGATTGATTAGTAGATTGGAACTTGTTCTGTTTTGATTCAATATTGGTTCTGTTCTTAAAAGTTGTTCTAATTTTAGTTTAAATTCTGTTAGTTAAATCTTTGATAGTTTAATTGATGATTGTTTGGGTTCGACTAGTTTGTATTTGTTATTCAGTATGGCCTTTTTAGTTTAGTTTAATGCTGTTAGTCAGAAATTTCCTTAGTTCACTAATTAGTCTTAGTTAGTTTTGATTAGCTTTGATCAATTTAAGTAGGATTTAATATTTCAGTTTTGTACTGATGTTAATATAGGTAATTGACTAGTTAGTGTGATTGTTAATGGTAATTGATGATTTGAAATTCAGTAGCTAGTTTAGATTTAAGAAATTGGCTATAGTTGTTAGTTTTAACTAGTGTTAAGGGGGTTGGGTCAGTTAACTGAAGTAGTAATTTCAGGGAACTTCAAGGGTAGTTTAGGCATTAGAAATGACCCAATCTACTAAGGTTAGTAATTTCAGAATCCAGTTGAGGGCAAAATAGGTATTTTAACGGTTGGAAAACTAAGTTAGAATGCCCTAGATACTTCTAGAATGGGGTTCAATTTGGAAATTCAGGAAGTCCAATAGTTACCTTGTTAAAGAAGTCACAAAATGAGGGACCAAAAAGAAAATAAAAAAAATCTGAAAAGTCCCTCAGCTTTTGCCTATAAAAGGTAGTAGGTACTGCCTTGTGGAGGAAGTTTTTTTGGAGCTCCAAAAATTTTCCCAAAGTGTGTTCTCCAGTTTTTAGGTCTAAGATTTGAAATTCAAATTCCAAAAACCAAAAACAACAGAAAATATCCAAAAATCCCCAAAAAAAACAAAAGCTATTAAATTGATCATTTTTCAGATTTCAGCTCTTAACTCAACTAGTTAGCTCGTTTAGATCAGAATTAGCTCAGATCTCTCTGTTTCTGTTCTATGCTCGAGTTTTTAAAAGCACTTGCAAGTCATTTGAGGTTTAATCGAGCTGATGCTGGGTGATTCTGTCTGTTGAATATGAATTATGACTTCCTAGTTTGATTTCAAAGTAGACTTAAGGTGTTTTGGTTGATTTTATTTCTTCCTGGGCTCTTGTGGTGCTATTTTGGGTTTCATTGCTGCTGGTTGTATTTACTACCTATTACTTGCTGCTGATGATTTCTTCTCCTCTTACATTCATTCCAACTCCAGGTACACAACTATAACTTTGCAATTGTAAGCTGAAAGCATGAAGATCAAATATATGTGAAGAACTGAAGTTCTGATTTAGCCTCTTTCTGATTTTTGTTTTAAACCTGTCACTCATTGATGTTATGTAGATCCCTGTTGGTTTTGTAGTGGTTGGACTGAAATTCAGTTGTATGAGAGACTTAAATATAGTTCACATGTTAGCATATGATGATTGGTTTCCGCAGTTAAAAGTGGCTATACTGGACTATTGAATTGATTTGGACTGTAACGTGATTATTTGGATTGTGTTCGATTAGTTAGATAGTTGGTCCTCAGCTTACGAATGTCATAATTTAGAGTTTCTATCAAACGGAATGTTAACTCTTACACTAATTGCTGCTTAGAGTAGTATTACATCAATTGAAGAAAAGTAAAGTATGAAGGTGAACCTGAAGCTGTTAGTTTGTGTAATATTAGCATTTGGGTAAAAGATATCGTTTGTAGGTCATACACAGGCTTCAACTTTGATTTCATTGTTTCTGATTGTTTCATTTTACTAAAGAAATCAAGTATTCAATATGTCGTGATCTTTCTAGGTTTAGTAGTTCAATATAATGGATAACTGTATTAGTTTAATCATTGACATCTAAAAGTGTTGGACATGATTCATTAGTCTAGACGTAGGAGCATGAAATTGGAGTTGATTCGAAAAGCATATTTGGAACGACTTGAAATAAACTCAGTAGTTTGGTTATTTCATTTGAATTAATGTGCTATTTGGTTTAAAAGATTAGAGCCTAGCAACCTTCTTCCTCAGGAGTTTGGGCTCCAGGTTACTTAGGCCCAGACCCCGACTGGTTTACCTTCGTATAAAGCCTGGGGCTGTTTTTAAGGCCCAAACTGCTGAGGAGTTCATGGAATTTAAATGCAGTAATTTTTAGCAATGATCAGTTAATTAGGTTTATTATTAGAGAAAAAAGTCAAATAGAAAATTATTGTTTACTTTAGGTTGGACCTTTAAATAATAAATGAGATGAGCCTCGTTAAACAAAAACACATAAATTGCGGGGACCTCATTCATTGCTTAATTAAAAATACTTGGAATTCGGGATGGGCCATTTAGAGAATTTCATGGCCTTCCCCAAAGATAATAACGCGTTAGACACCTTAGACGCGCTTTTAAAATTACATTCCTAAATACGGGTGCGCATTTATGTGACCCAAATCTAAATCTCAACGAAGTCGAAATGTGTCAAAAGCCACGGGGGCACTGGTGCGACGTGGTTCGAGATATGTTTTCATGACGTTGTAATTCTTATTAAAAAATAAATATATAATAAAAGCGGGTTATTAATAAAAGGCACATAGGTTAGAACATGTATTTGAAATCAGATAAAATCAAATACAACAATTGAGCGACCGTGCTAGAACCACGGAATCCGGGAATGCCTAACACCTTCTCCCGGGTTAACAGAATTCCTTATCCAGATTTCTGGTTCGCGACTGTAATACACAGTCAAACCGTTTCTCAATTCGGGATTCAAACCAGGTGACTTGGGACACCATAAATTTCCCAAGTGGCGACTCTGAATCTCTTAATAAACGAATCCCATTTCTATTGTCCTTTAATTGGAAAAACTCCTTTATTACGCCCTCCCGGGGGTTGTATAAGCGTAAAAAGGAGATGTGACATGTACACCACCTTGGCTCAGGCAGGGTTGCTTCCCCTTGCTGCAGCCACATCCCAGGCCGGGGGATGAGCACAGACTCCCACTTCCCGCACTCCTGAGTAGGGAGTACATGTTGAGCATGTTCCGAGATTATTCCCGCACCACCTGCAGTACCAGTTCAGCCCGAGGACAGGTCAGTTGCTTCAGAGGACGAGCAGTGGATACTTGAGAGGTTCAAGAAGTATGATCCTCAGGTATTCAGTGGATTAGCATCAGATGATGCCTTGGGATTTCTAGAGGAGTGCCACCGTATTCTTCGCACTATGGGCATAGTAGATTCTAGCAGGGTTTCCTTCACTGCCTTCCAGCTTCGGGGAAATGCCTATGATTGGTGGCGCACTTATGAGATAGACAGTCTAACCGAGGCTGCCTCACTAACCTAGACCCAGTTCTCAGATATGTTCATGGGAGAGTTTGTCCCTCATAGTCTTAGGGACGCATGGCGCGCAGAGTTTGAGCATTTGTGCCAGGGTGCTATGACCATTTTGGAGTATGCTATCCGCTATACCAGGTTGGCCAGGCATGCACCGGCCTTGGTTGCTACAGTTCGTGAGAGAGTTCGTAAGTTCATTGAGGGTCTTATCCCACCCATCAGATCTAGCATGGCTCGAGAATTTGAGATGGACATTCCTTATTAGCAGGTAGTGAGCATTTCTAGGAGGATCAAGGGTATGCTCGCCAGGGAGCAAGTGGAGACGGAGGCCAAGAGGTTTCGAGACTCAGGCCACTCCTCTGGTGCCCGTACCCTAGCAGCAGGTCGTCATGGCAGGGTTTATGTGGGTCTCCCTATCCATTCAGCTCTTCCAGCAGCCAGCAACGCTCTAGCTCCACCAATACCTCAGGAGCCTTACTATGTACCTCCAGTTTCTAGCGCGCCTCCTGCGCGGGGTGCTTCCAGGGGTCAATCCAGTAGACCTGGCCCTATTAAGTCAAAGCCACCATGTCCTCCAAGAGCTTGTTTCAAGTGTGGTGATAAACACCATATGGTTAGGGACTACCCTAGACTTGGTAGGGGTGCATCTTCACAGACTGTTCAGCCACAGTGTACTTCTCAGAGTTCTCAGGCCATGGTCACAGCTCCAGCTACTACCCTATCTACCCAGCTGGCTAGGGGCAGAGGTTGGGGAGATAGAGGTCACCCTCTAGAGTGGGGCCGGGCGAGATATTATGCTATTCCTGCTCGTACCGAGGTTATTGCCTCCAACTCCATCATTACAAGTATTATATTGGTTTGTCATAGAGAGGCATCCATTTTATTCGATTCGGGCTCTACTTACTCTTATGTGTCTTCTTACTTTTCTCCACATTTGGGTGTACCCCGAGATTCTTTGAGTGCCCCTGTTTATGTTTCTACTCCTGTGGGGGATTCTCTTATTGTGGACCGCGTTTATCGGTCATGTCTGGTTACTATTCATGGTTTTGAGACCAGAGCAGATTTATTGTTACTCAGTATGGTTTACTTTGATATTATCTTGGGAATGGACTGGTTGTCTCCCATTTTGCTATTCTTGATTGTCATGACAAGACCGTGATACTGGCTATGCCAGGTATTCCGCGTGTTGAGTGGAATGGTACTTTAGATCACACTCCCAGTAGAGTTATCTCTTTCCTTAAAGCTCAGTGTATGGTTGAGAAGGGGTGTGCTGCGTATTTAGCTTATATGAGAGATGTCAGTATTGATACCCATTCGGTTGATTCGGTCCCAATGGTACGGGATTATCCCGATGTGTTTCCCGCTGATCTTCCAGGCATGTCGCCCGATAAAGATATTGATTTTGGCATTGATCTGTTGCTCGGCACTCAGCCCATTTCCATTACTCCGTATCGCATGGCCTTCACCAAAGATAATAACGCGTTAGACACCTTAGACGCGCTTTTAAAATTACATTCCTAAATACGGGTGCACATTTATGTGACCCAAATCTAAATCTCAACGAAGTCGAAATGTGTCAAAAGCCACGGGTGCACTGGTGCGACGTGGTTCGAGATATATTTTCACGACGTTGCAATTCTTATTAAAAAATAAATATATATAAAAGCGGGTTATTAATAAAAGGCACATAGGTTAGAACATGTTTTTGAAATCAGATAAAATCAAATACAACAATTGAGCGACCGTGCTAGAACCACGAAATCCGAGAATGCCTAACACCTTCTCCCGGGTTAACAGAATTCCTTATCCCGATTTCTAGTTCGCAACTGTAATACAGAGTCAAACCTTTCCTTGATTCGGGATTCAAACCAGGTGACTTGGGACATCATAAATTTCCCATGTGGCGACTCTGAATCTCTTAATAAACGAATCCCGTTTCTATTGTCCTTTAATTGGAAAAACTCCTTTATTACGCCCTCCCGGGGGGTGTATAAGCGTAAAAATGAGGTGTGACAGCTCTGGCAACTCCTACATGTTTCATGCTTTATGTGCTAAATGTTTACCGCTTTGATATTATCTGAACTGTATATAAACTGTGCCGAAACCTTCTTTTCTCATCTCCGGGGATGTGCTTACTGGTTGAGACTCCCTATTCAGTTAGTGTCAATACCTTGAAATAAGAAAGAGGTCGGACAAGTTAGTAAGCCGGATGGACTTTTGGTTCTCGGTACGTAGCCCCCTCCTCGACTCGAGTTGTCCGCTCGGGTACACAGTCTAGAACACATACCCAGGTTTTTAACCTAGAATAACTTGACTTCATACCCGATCCCTAGTAGGAGCGTTTATTTGCATCACGCGCATATGACTTAGGGGGCTCAATACAGGGGTTGGGTCCGTCTAGGACAGGTAATCGGAAATGAAATGACCACCATGATGCATTTTACGTGTTGCATTTATTTGTCTCAGGCCCGCATGCTGACCGGCTTTTGAACATCGAAAATTTTGAGAAATTGAGAAAAAGAGAAAAAGAGAGAAATAGCATTGTAAAGAATTAATTATTTAGTTTTAGAAAAACCAATGCCCAAATGCTGTCGAAACTCTGCCGAAATTTTGAAAAAAGAATGAAATGAAAAAATGAAAATGTTTTGTTTTTAATAGTTTGTTTTACTAAATGCAAAGGAAAAATATAAAAAGAGTCTTTATTTTAGGAAGTTGTTCGCAAAAAAAGAAAAAGAAAAAGAAAAAGAAAAAGAAAAAGAGTCTTTATTTTAGTTTGGGAAAAATAGGTTGTTTATTTGTTTAAAATGAAAAAGAAAAAAAAAGAGTCGTTATTTTGTCTTGTTTTCAAAAAAAAAAATTATTAAAATAAAATAGAAAAGAAAAATAGTTTGTCTTGCCATGAAAAATGAAAATGAAAAAAGAGTATTGCTTTTGAAAGAAGTTTTGTTATTTGCTTTTGAAATGCCAAAAGATAAAAATGAAAAAAAGTCTTATTTTAAAATAGTTCGTTAATTTTTCCGAACTACGCTGGTTTGATTCTCACCAAGTGTGAGATACGTAGGCAACCCTCATCGGGTCCAACCACCCCTTTTGAAAAAAATAGCCAAAAAATGTCAAAATTTTAAATTTTGTTATAAATAAGTCAGGTGATGTCATTCTTGTTTAAAATAAGCCGAATGTCCCTCAAAAGGACGCCGGAAGGCCGTTTTTGCAAGAATAGCCACCCAGAGTCAATTTAAAACGGTTTGCGGGCACAGCCTTAAAATCTTCTCCTTGAAGTGCTGAAAGACCGTATTGGCAAAATTGGGCTTTATTTTGGAAATTGGAATTGAAAAAAAAAATAGTATCTTTTTCTTTTAGGTCATAAATAAATGATTAAATCACCTTAATAAATGTGCAGGATGAGCACGACTCAAAATGAACCATTTTTGCATAAGATCCCTTTGGAGTTACGTCTGTGGTGGAATGATTTAGGAAGCGAAGGGCAAGATGAAGTTAAGAAATATTTGAAAGGGCTCACCAGTTTGCTAGATATTGTGCCTCGGGGAGATATTATCAGAGCATTGATTACATGTTGGGACCCAGCGCATAACGTGTTCCACTTTTCAGACTTTGAGCTTACCCTAACATTAGAGGAAATGGCCAGCTAATTGGGAAAGATGAAGTCCCTTTAAGGCATAAGTATTTGGTTGCCCCGAGAGTTGTAGCTGTGCACAGATTTCTAGACTCTTTGAAGATAATCAGAACCATCCATAACCCAGATCTGGCAAATGGCTTTTGTACTCTAAATTTCATATATCATCGCTATGGCCATATCGGGGGGTTCAACAACCCAGAAAGCAAGATATGTAGCAAAGGAAATCGCCAGAAGTGGGAAAAGCATCGACGTTTCACTTTTATGGTGGTTTTTCTGGGGCTTTTGGTATTTCCAAGAAAGGACAGGAACATCAACATAAAGATAGCTGGGGTTGTCAGCACGTTAATTACCCAAGCCAAAAGTACTCTTGCACCTATGATATTGGCCGACATTTTCCGTGCTCTTACGGCCTGCAAGGCTGGGGAAACTTTCTTTGAGGGGTGCAGTCTATTGTTACAAATGTGGATGATAGAGCATCTGTGTCATCGTCCTCAATTCTTAAGCTACGGGTCTCCAGAGAAAACATGTATAGAAGAGTTTCATACAAGGATTAAAGGGGTCAAATTGCCAGAAGGATTCACGGGTTGGACGATATATTTTCGATCCTTCACTGCTAGCCAAATCGAGTGGACGCTTGGATGGTTGCCCGTTGATGAAATCGTATATATGCCGGCAGCCCCGCCACATTTCCTTTTGATGGGGCTTAGAAGCATTCAGCCTTACGCCCCATATCGAGTGTTGAGACAACTTGGGAGATGCCAGATAGTACCCAAGGACGGTGATCTTAGTTTGTAAGTAATTGAGATTGGCCCCGATGGCCAATTCCCTGAAGCGATGGTTCGCCAGGCCTGGAGCGAATGTCATATTTGACAGTAAATACTTGTTTTCGGGATCGAGCTAAAGGGGAGGTATCACCCGACTATCAGGCTTGGTATAAAAGAGATGCTGCATTCGGAAGGCCGGCCAAAAGGCCTCATCTCCAAGAATTTGCTGAGTCATCACAAGAGCAGTGGGCTTGGTTAGCCAAAGAAAATGAGTACAGAGCAAAAATAAGCGAGCTGGAAAAGCAAGTCCAAAATCTTAAGTTTGAAAACAGTGCGCAAGTTGCGGCTGATGAGGGTAAGAAAAAGAAATTGGCCAAAGAAAATGAAGCCTTACGAGCCCAAATCCAAAAAAAGAAGATAACAGCTGAAACCCCTGTTAGAAATGCCCGAGATGCAAGGCTGATAGACAATTTGCGACAGAAAGTAAATGACTACAGTTTTGACCTTAACAGAGCAAAAAAGGAACTAGCTGAGGTTCGAAGACAGTTGGCTAAAAATGCAGAAGAACGAGCCTGCATGATTCAACAGCTGAAAGAGGAACATGACAATGAGGTCGCCAGATTGAGGAAAATGGTCATTACTGCAGAAAACAAATTGAGCAAACAAGCAAAAGAGTTCAAGGTTGAAAGGGAACACTGCTATACATCTTTAGAACAATTAGAAATGGATCTACAACAACTTCAAGAGAGAAATCAGCAGACTCTGGAGGCCAGGGCCGAGCAGATAGGGCGATTATTACAGGAAAAAAGGCATGATCAGAGAAAGAATTCTAGCTATTGCTCACCACATTACCAGAAAATGCCAAATGTGCGAGAATATGACTCAGGCTACCTTCTTTGCCTCAGTAATGATATTTGTGAAATAGATAATGAGTGACTTGGACAGACTTCAAAGGGAACTTGCATATAGGCCCGCGGCGAGACCGCACGATGTCCCGCGGGCACCAGGAGCTTTAATGTATTCATGAGTCTGTATTTCATTGTGTCAGTTACTTGAGTCTGTATTTTCATTTTTAGTCAGTCAGCATTTCATTTTTAAGTAGAATAGTTATTAAGAAGTCTACAGTCTTGTTTATCATTTAAAGTCTTTCGTTGTAATGGATGTATTTTCTATTAATAAAATTGAAAATTCCAAAATTGTAGTTGCTATTTTTGCATTTATCTGGTTCAAGCAAGATCACGATATATAGGCAATTTTCATAGGACCCGACCATAGCCATATGAAAAATACGAAATACAGTAAGAATAAAAAGCCAGAAGAAGAGTGAAATAATAATAGAAGCGGAAAAGAAAAAGAAAGAAAGAAAGAAAAAGAAAAACAAAAGAGAGGTAAAAGCTGCAACAAAAGAAAATGGCAAAGCAAAGAAAAAGGTGAGAATAAAAGAAAAATCCACAACTGAGAAAGCCGGGATGATGCACGCGGTCGAGCAAATGCATATTAGAAACCGATAATTGCCTAGGTGCATCCATGCTCCAAATGTGCGACTATTTGTTTGATAATGCCTTAACCACTAATAACGCTGTTGTTGTTGGTGAGTTCAGATAGGTGGTTTAGCTAGCTGGCATTCTGGCAACTCATCCATATAATACCCGATCCAAAGACATGTCGAAAATGGTTAGCCAAG
>MU698035.1:0-52624 GCA_026770625.1 Nicotiana glauca
GTTGGTGGTCATGCCCAGCCACAATAAGACTAGCACACCCCTGACCAACCTATGATCAAACATTTAAGGAGTACACCTATTTGGAGGTCAAGCCATGGCCTGAACAGTAATCAGGAATAATGCCAGGCCAAGGCTGTTACTCAGCATACATACAATAGGGAATGGATATGGGAAATTGACAAGCTTAGGACCCCAAAGGATCCAGTTCATAGCCATGGACAATGATTTCAGGCATGGCCATGTTTTTTGAACCATAACTTAAAGCATACAAAGGGGATATGAGGGTTTGGAATTCATAAAGTATCAAATACATGATAAGCAACTGACAAGATGCATATGTAATTTAAACACTGAACTACAAAGGGAAAGGGAAAACATATTCCAGCATGCTAGAACAAATGTCAACTAAAAGAATTGGACAGAAGTAGGCAGAAGTAAAACACATTTTTGTTGAGACATGTAAATTAACTGGGACTAGAGAAGCAGAAAAGTGCAGAAGAAAGTAGAGTAAACAAAGTCCACAGCAGCAACACAAGTATCAGAAAGAGAGAGAGTTTTAAGTGAGAGTGATTTTGAACTCAGATTGCTTTCTGTGTTCGTGTGTTCAAAGAGAAGGGAGGAGAGTATTTATAGTTTTAAAAATGTGTAGAGAAATAAGGTAACAAGTACAAGTCTAACACAAATATGGCATGGTCACAAATCAAAATCAAATTAGTATAAGATTCCCCTTCAATCAGGGCATTTTTATTCAAACGGATACTAACAGGTTTTAAATAAAGAAGGGAGAATAAACCTTGTAAATAGAATGACTATTGCCATAAAAGAAGCAGTAAGGTAATACAATGGCAATTAAGTCTAAGTACAGGGTGTAAAATTATTTTTGGAAAGATTCAGGGAGGCCAATCAAAGGAAAATAATCAATTACCCCTTAACAGGCAAGTACAATCAGAATTTTACTATGGAAAAGTTTTGAAAATTACTCACAAGTTACAGAAAGAACTCAGTATATATATGCATGAATGCACAAGTAATAGGCACGTGAAGCTAAGTTGTGGCATAATAATACCATGTAGCAGTAACTAAAAGGCATGATAGTCAAGTTTCAGTGCTTAACAATAGAGAAAAGATTCAGAAGCATGCAAAGAACTCAGAACCAAAAAATAGTCAAGAGAATGGAAGCACACTGCAATTTCAACGAACGAGTTGCACAAACAAAAAGAGATGGAATAGTCTCCAAAGAAACTAGGGTTTTCGAAAATCAAACGAGTTTAGAGGAGATGAGCAGTCAAACAAACAAAACAGGTTTAGAATCCCGGATAAGCCCCAAAATTAGGGTTTTCACTCATCCTAAATCGGATATAGGAGAGGGTAAATCAAGTGAATAACAAACAAAAACTCAAACAAGATCCCAAAATTAGGCTTTTAACATGCTAATTCAGATAAAAATGAGGTGAATCAAACAACCATTAACAAACAGACCAGGAAACTCAAACAAAATCCCTAAGAAAATTAGGGTTTTCAACATGCGAGTTCAGATAGAAGATAATACAAACAAACACAGTAAAAACATGTCAAGATTCAAATAAGCGATGTTCGAGATAAAATAACATGAAACCCTAGTTGAGGAAAATAGAGTTTCTGAAAGCAAACATTAAAGAATCTTTGAGAAAAACGCATAGAAAGTTCACACACACAGAGATCCAGACCAGATTTAAAATAAATCGAAGGAACCTCAGAGATTAGGGTTTCGTAAGAAACCCAAGAGAAGAGATAGGCTTTGGAAACCATCGATCTGAGCAGAGAAGTCGAGGATCTAACCCGAATAGCCATGGCTGACCGGAAAAAGGTTGAAGACGACCGGAGAACAGTCATCGAACAAAGGCTAGGTCGGAACCCTTCAAGATCTGGTCGTTGGACATTTAGAGGTGAGCACACAGTAGCCATGAGAGGCTAGATAGGCCTCCGATGAGCCTGAGAAGCCATAGATTAGGGCTCCGATGAGAGGCATCAGCTAGGGTTTGAGGTGGTGTTGGGAGAGAGTTTTAGAGATGAGGGGTTTCAAGGGCGGCGTTTGGTAAGAAATGATTAGGGTTGGGCGTGGTTGGTAAAATTAAAAAGGAAAGAACAAAGGGTGGCCGTTGATCATTTAGATCAACGGCCTAGATTGAATAGCAAATCGGGCGGATCGGGTAGGTGGGTCATGGGTTGGGTTAATTTGAAATTGGGCTGGGTAACTTTGGATTCAAATTGGGGCTGCAATGTGGCTATGATTGAAATGTAAATGGGGCCATAAGTTAAATAGCCAATTTTCCCCTTTTTAATTTAATAAAATAGTAATACTGATTTTAAAAACAAATTAAACATACTAGATAGATAAATATTATGTGAATATTAATTTAAAAATACTGGGTTAATTTTATAAACATAAAACGCTATAAATTACAAGGTAGGCTATCATTGCAATTGTATGCAATTTAGCTTTAAAAATACCAAATGTACTTGTAAAAAGATGCAAAAATTACCTTAATTATATTTTGTAAATGTGAGAATGAAATAAATTATTCACCAAGAGTGATAATTTTGTGAATAATTATTGGATTATGTTGTATCAAAATAGGCAACAAATTGGTTTTAAAAATCATTAAAAATGCCAAAATTCTTGGGTGTGCTTATATATGCACCAATATGCTATTTGGAAAGATTTGGATATAAAAATACTTAGGGAAAAATTGGGTATCAACAGACGTTCATTTCCTTCCCTATCTCTGTGTATAATACTTTCAAAGTATGTTGTAAATGGAGCTTGTACTTTATTACATGTGTGTATAAGGGGGAAACCTCGTGATTTTGTATCTTCTAGTTTTTTGTTTGCTTAGATTTTTATCCAGATGAACCGGTCTTTGAGTTGGTAGGAATCCTTAGATTCGTGATATGGCCCTAGAGCTCATTAGGCTGGCTCGTAGGCTCTTACACGCTTGGTCGATGCGACCTTTTATGTGTGGCCCTGAGACTCAATAGGCAGGTGAAAATGGCTCTTATGCTATTGCTCTTAGGCATTTTAGTTAACTATTTTAGGTTCAGTCTTTGAATCAAGTTTTGACTCGAGCTCGTTCGACCTTCAAGTTTTTTGATTTGTGTGGGCTGGAGACAATGGCTCTTACGCCTTGGGTCAAAGTGACCTTTTATGTGTGGCCCTGAGGCTCATTAGGCTGGCGACGATGGCTCTTATGCCTTGGGTTGAAATGACCTTTTATAGGCTTTATTTTTTCCTCATTAAGGACTTTTTTGAAAATTTTTTTGCCTGACTCTTTGACAGTTTAATAAAAACCTTGATTACGAGTCATTTTGTGGTGATGATCGAGTAGCTCGGGAGGTTTGGCTAGAAGGCTGAGTATCTCAAAACCTAAAATTTGGAGCTGACATGGTCGAAGCTCTTTTGCCTATGTTGAGGGTAGGCTGATTAATCGGTTCTTTTCAAAGTAGATTCAAAGTATTTGAAGTCCTGTGATTTTGTAGCAATGGTCGAGCATCCCCTAGTTGCGTTAGTTAGGCTGATATAGCTTGTGACTGTAGTCATTTATGCTTGTCCGAAGCCATTTTTAATCCTGAGTGAAGTAGTTTCGGCGTCTATATCGAGGGTATGTCTTTTAGGGGTCTTACAAGTTTGATATATTGCCTTAACTTTGAGATCAGGTTTATTCCTTTAGTAAGGACTTACAAAGTTTTCATGCCTTTGAGGTCTTACCATTTTTTAGATACTTGGTACAAGTATGGTTTATGCCTCGCTCGAGGTCTTACAGATATTACCACTTAGTACAAGAATGGTTCATGCCTTGCTTGAGGTCTTACAGATACTGAGTTGCCTTATGTAGGTCTTACAAGACCGAGTCTTCCTGCTTAGGGTGTTATGGCCTCGAATTTTTTAATAAATGGTGATTGGCGATAGTCCCCGAGTCATCGAGTGTATCCTGGCTCGAGAGCTGTTACTCGTAAAATTGGTATCGCCTCATTAAGGGCTTACAATTTCAGAGATTCTGAACCTGAGGTCGTGCATTTTTTGCGATTTTGATGCCAGTCCCCGAGTGTTCGGCACACTTTCATCTTTGGAGATGTTTCATGATTTTGATGTTGCCTTGTTGAGGGCTTATGCATTTGGAGTTATGCCCCGGGGGTCGTTCAGGTGTTGAATTGTTGGCGCCAGTCCCTAAGTGCTTGGGCCGTTTTCGTCAGAGGAGTTATTTTTGCAAAAATACCGAGTTTCTTTTGGAGTGTAAGATGCTTTGACGAAAAGTATTCTTGGATTGGTTGGTAGAAGTATACATGCTTTTGTTGTTAAGGGCTTAGTTTCTCTATACGGGCATTGTTCGTTCGACCCTTTGGCCCAGTACACTATTTTTCTATCGAGGCCCTATTTAAGGTATCTTGGCTTTTCCGAGTAGGTGACCTTTCAGGGGATATTCAAGGTTGATTGAAAAATAATCTTTGACTACTTGTTAAGTCTTCCTTAGGTAGCATGTGCAAGTTGCCTCGTTAAAAACCTTGCTGGTAAAACCCTTTTCGGGATAAAAACCTGTCAAAGGAAGAGAGTGCAACAAATGCTTTAATACCTCGAGGTCTTCGAGCTGGGTTAGGGTTTCGACTGCCTTGGTCGGTTTCCTGCATAAAGGTTAGTATGAAGTATAAACTGAAAAGGGAGATGATTATACCTCAGTGGTGATGGTGCTTTGATCCTTGGTATTTGATTGGAGGCCGCGGTACATCCCTTTATTTGGATATACCCGAGAGCGGGTCTAACGGTTGCTATCTCATCGTTGGTTTGTTTCTCATCCCCTCTACTAGTGGAGACATTGGTGTTTCGGTTAGTGGCAGCTGTATTGACAATGTATTATTACAAGGCTGACATAGAGCCTTGAGTTCGTTTTCCCTGTCGAGAGATGTTCCTGACCTCGTGGCTGCGGGTACCTGTATGGCGTTGTCATCTCAAAAGATTGTGTGGATAACATGTTGCAGCTCATCCGCTTTGTTTTTTTCGTTACCTCTCTTTCTCGAAACTGATTTTTGTCTCGGTCATCGAGGAATTCCCGAAGGTGACCATTGTCGAGTAATTGGGACACTTCCTCCCAAAGTTGTCGGCAATCTTCGGTCCTGTGCCCATGTGTGTTGTGAAACTCGCACGCTAAGTTATGATTCCTTTGTGAAGGATATGATTGTACGGGGCTGCGCCATATGGCGTCTCTGATTTTGTTGATAGAGAACACGATGTCTAACACATCGATGTTGAAGTTGTATTCTGATAAGTGAGTTGCCTCTGTTGACCCCATGTTCCTATCAAATCTGGCTCTTTTGATGAGTCCCTGAGGATTCTGTTCTCCGTCTATCCTTCGATCGTTGCGAGGTGGGTTACACTTCGGGGTGTTTCTCCTATCTTCGATGTATGGCTGGAACCTTTCTTTGTTTGGCTTTGGCTCCTATGCCAGAAGCTTGTTGGGATATACCGAGCTCGAGGGGGCTCCTAGTTGGTCGTCCTCGGCCTTGATTTTTGATTGATATCAGTTGTGAACATCCGACCAGGTCACAACGAGATATTCAACCAGATTCAGCTCCAGCTACTTCGAAGCCACCGAGCTTCGTTTATTCAGACCTTGAGTGAAGGTCTGTACTGTCCAGTCATCGGAGATTGGTGGCAGTTCCTTTTGTTCCATTTTAAAGTGAGACGCGAATTCTCACAGCATCTCGTTCTCCCTTTTCTTGATATTGAAGATGCCGAATTTCCTTGTGGCCACCTTGATGGGCCCAGCATGTGCCTTTATGAAGGAATCTGCCAGCATGGCAAATGAGTCTATAGAATTTGGGGCCAGGTTGTGATACCACATCATTTCCCCTTTAGAAAGTGTTTCCCCAAACTTCTTTAGCAAGACGAACTCGATCTCGTTGTCCCTTAAGTTGTTGCCTGTGCACAGGTGTAACCGGTAACGTGCTCATTAGGGTCTGAGCTACCGTTATATTTTGGAATATATAGCATTCTAAACTTCTTTGGAATGGGTTTTGGGGCCGCTTACTGGCTTTTTACGAACTTCTTTCAGTCCATACCTTTCAAGATTGGGGGCGCTCCTGGAATTTGGTCGACCCTGGAGTTGTAAGTCTCGACCTTCTTGTCATTGGCTTCTATCATTTTCTTGCCCGATTCAGTCCTTTTGGTGAGGTCCTCAAGCATCTTTACGATGACGGGATCGGCTATCGACCAGTTATTGCTCGATATCTTCGGTGCCTGCTCGTCTGGGGGAGCCATCCCCGGTGCTACCGTGCTAAGAGTTTTCTGGTGACTTTGCAGCTGAGCAATAGCCAGCTCTTATGCCTGCAACATTTCGAAAATAACATGAAGGCTAACCTCCCGTTCTTCCCTAGTTGGGGTTCTTTGAGCTTCTTGCTGATCTCCTTGGTGCACACTCCTGTTGGTGTGTGAGCTTATATCGACCTGTTGGGCATCGTGTGGAACTGCGTCCGCTGGAATTGGTCCTCGTACATTCTCAAGGTTTTGTGGTGGCACACCAATACCTGGAGCAGCCACACCATTCTCTCTGTAGTTCTCAAGATTGTCATTTTCACCTCCATTTACTAAGTTAGGAATTTCGACCTGAAATTGAAGATCTTGGACAAGAAAAAGTGTGAAAGATAACTTGCATTGTGTAATGAAACCATCAAGAAAATAATCACTATTATTTTTAGCCCCATGGTGGGCGCCAACCTATTTACCATGAAAATGGTAATAACAATTAAATTTGATTATGGGACTCTAAAAATACGTGATCTATTT
Organism: Nicotiana glauca; assembly: GCA_026770625.1. NCBI lineage: Eukaryota > Viridiplantae > Streptophyta > Magnoliopsida > Solanales > Solanaceae > Nicotiana > Nicotiana glauca. The sequence continues at coordinate 6,815 of MU698035.1, forward strand.
TTATGCTACTTGTTAGGCAGTGATGCTATGTGTAAGACTTAGAAACGAGATAAGAGTTTAGAGCAAGGTGGTAACCAAATCGATAGTATAGCAATCAGGGCCTCGAGCTTGTCAATTCTGGGGCCTCGAGGTCGATTCGGGTGCTCGGCTGTGAGCTATCGAATGTGATTGATGTACGACTAATAGTTATAATAAAATCAATGAAGGCTCTTTATGGAAAATGATACACAATAAATAAAGAATAATAATGAATATAATAAATGGAAGCAATAATATCAAGAGAATATGTTAGAGAGCATAGAGAATGTTCTTGTGTATTTAGTATGGAGCAACAGAACCTTGCAAAATAACAAGGGTCCCCTTTATATACGAGGGGAACCCCACATAGTACAAAATACATTAATTAGAAAGATATAGAGATGGGACAGCTAGATGATGCCCTGATTCGGGTTTTAGAGTAGTCCACTAGACTTTGTCAGCCCTAGCCATGTGTCTTGGGAACTCTCTATTTCTTCCATTACCGTGATCATTACTCCCCCGAAGTCGATTGTCGACGACCCTCGAGGGAGGAGACTCGGCCGTAGTTTCGAGCCTTTGAGATGATCTTTCGAAGTGCCTTAATGACGAGAAATTGGACCCCTTATTTTCACCATATACGGTGTTAGTGATATTGAGGTGATGCATATGCCAGGCCCCACACTGGGCTAAGTGGTATTGTTTAGGGGTGACGCGCGAACTAGGCCTCATACTAGGCTATGTGATATTGATTATTAATTATCACTTGGTCAAGGATCCGCTCCTCCGGAGTCTGGTATTCATAGTGCGCGTATGCACACAGTTATATATGTGGTTTGGTGATGGCCATTTGTGCCAGGAACCCACACAGTGTTGAGTGTGATTGTGTGTGTGATGTTAAGAGACATTTGTGCCCGGCACCGTGAGCGTGCTGAGTGTGAGATTACTTGATGGATTGGCTTTAATGTTATTGACTTGACATGTATATCTGACATGTAGGCATTGAGATGTATTTTCCTTATGCTAGATGGTAAATGATACTATTAATTTTACATGTAGGCATATAGATGTATTTTTGCACGCGCTATTTGGTAAAGGAATGTCTTACCTATTATTGAGAGTTGGAAACAAAAACTTTATTAATAAATTCATGTTTTAGTTATTTTGGTTGTAATATTGGGTATTTAACTATTATACTCGAAAAAGCATACCTAATTTTCCGCATTTGTGAATGAGTTGAACCCGATATCTCTCGAGTTGTGCTCTTCACTCTCATCATTATATCATGTGTCGTTATTGATTATTGGTGTTGGAAAATGAACTTCTGCCGAGCTCGTCACTGAGCTTGAGGTTAGGTTTGTTACTTATTGTGTACATGCGGTCGATTGTACCCATACTACACTTCTACACCGTGCGTATAGATTCTGGAGCTGATGTTGTTGGGGATGGTGGGAGCTGGCATTGAAAATGTACTTGCTCTTCGGATATTGCTACCACTTGTCCTTAATTGGTAATTTTAGATTTGCAATTTGTTTATGTATATTCCTAACAGATGTTGTATTTATTTTCATACTAGATTTGTAAATCTATATCTTAGTGGCTCATGACTTGTACTACCAATTCTTGGATTATCGTATGAAAATTTAGTTATTTAACTTATGGTTCTCCTATTATTTTCATTAAAGCTGGATTGATTATTGCTTGTCTTACCTAGGTGGTTACATTAGGTGCCGTCATGACTAGGTGGATTTTGGATCGTGACAAGTTGGTATCAAAGCTTTAGGTTCATAGGTTCTACGAGTTATGAACAAGTGTTCAATAGATTCTTGTGGATCGATATGATGACATCCATACCTATCTTCGAGAGGCTACAAGGAAGCTAGGAAACTTCCCATCTTTCTTTCTTTATCGTGCGACATTGATTCAGCGTGTATCATATATCTTTAATTTCCTTCCATCCACTTATATGTTATATTCATCACTCGATATTAGGTAGGCATCGACAACTTGTGATGTCATGTATGAGGTGCGAGATGTGTCTTTTGTGTTGTGGAGATACGCCAGTTTGGAGGACTTGAGGCCAGGTTCAGACTGTAGCTTGGGCTCGGTGGTTTCAATTGTGTGAGTATGTGCATTTGGACTTATATGTGTGGTAGTGTCCTTAAGAGTGGAATTGATGGATAAATGAGTGGTTAGATAGATATATGATGAGTGTTATGTGACTGAGGACTATGCTTAGGTGGTTCGGATGTGGTGAGAATTTTTTTTCTTGGGATGTGGGTGCTTATTTTTGTCTTGATATGTTGTAAAGTCTCGATTCATGAGCATGTTGAGGGATATTTCATGTTGTTCATTTGTGGAATGATGTAGATTCTTATGTCTTGTTGACAAGTTTAGACTCGAGAATATTAAGTGATTGCATTGTGACTGTGACTATGATAGGGTGCAAAGAGATGCTAGTTTGAGGCTATGCAGGTGAGTTATCTCATGCAGAGTGGTGTACTGATGTGTGATCCTTATGACATTCTGTGAAGAGTTTTCTTCTTACCCAGTGGGATGCATATGTGTTGCAATTTGAGTTTGGATTGCTTGAGGAACTTTGCACGACTGTCACGAGGATGGATATGCTCTTAGCAGAAGATTTAAGGTATTCTATGAATGGTGATACATGAGCATATGAAGGATTTAGTTGAATTATAGTATGGGATTATGGCAGCTATAAAGTAAGGGTATTGTTTGTTATAAAATGTTACGTTCTACGGTTTCGAGCCAAGTGGGGAAGTCTGCTATCGACGATCAGATTGCATGGTCATATGTTGTCTTAGTTTTTGCCTGAGGCATACTTGTGGGTCGGCTATCACTTGAAGGGGTTGATTTCAAGGATGACTCGAGAAAGAAATTTCTTGGATGCATGATGTATTACACTTTAAGGGCATATGGAAATCTTGGAATGGTTCGGGTTTGTTATTCGTAGTGGATGTAGTGTGCATGGAGTAGGGATTCACTGGTTGCTTAAGAGATTGGGGTTACTTCTTTAGGTGTTTGTGCGCTAATAGGGCACAAGTCTTTCAGCTCGTATAGGCAGTGCATTGGAGATTAGAGCAGAGTGGATGACTCTCTAGAAAGTTCTAGTGCGACTTGCATTTGGTTGGTGCTAAGACTTGCAGTATTTCTGTATCATTGTTGATTCTACATTTCTGTATCATAGAGGTTAAGGAAATAACTTCAGATTCACAGAACACTTCAGAATGGGTATCTCGATTGTGGTACTATTGGGTGCCTATGAGAGAATACAATGGCTTATGGGCTTTAAGACGATGTGGTTTAATACTAGGATCTCTTGGGGTGAGCTTTGGTTAAGGACCGTAGCGTACTATAAAAAAGAAGTGTTAGCTATAAGAAAAGTTGAGAGGAACTCAAAGAAAACGGTCTTCTTGGTAATGGTTTGGATCAACATAGCAATAAAGGTGATCGATTCCTTTTGTGTAGTAAGACTCTACAGGTGTCTGGTGGAAATACTCTAGGGTTTGGCGGTCTATGTGATTTGTTTGGATTAGAGGTTCAGTTTGATGTCTTGGTCATGTGCCAATGGGTTTCAAAGAGTTCTCGATGCTGTCAGCCACGACTTTAGACAGATGTCTTCTACAAATTTGCGGAGTATGTTGCATGTTGTAATATTCACCTCAATGGGGATCAAGTGGAGGGTTTATGGCTGACTAAATGTGCATCCTACTTGTGATTCAGGGTTGATAATGGTGTTCTTATGTTTTCATATGATGGCATGATAGATGCGATATGACGTGTGGAGTTGAGGTTTGCATGTACAAGGTTGTGGTTCCATTCGAAGGGAAGGTCATGAGTTCTAGATCTCTCCGGTACCTGCTCGACTGGGGGAGCTGTCCCCGGTGCTACTGTGCTAGGAGTTTTTTGGTGACTTTGCAACTAAGAAATAGTCAACTGTTGTGCCTGCAACATTTCAAAGATAACATGAAGGCAAACCTACCGTTCCTCTCTAGTTGGGGTTTTCTGAGCTTCTTGTTGGTCTCCTGGATGCACACTCTTGTTGGTGTGTGAGCGTATGTTGACCTGTTGAGCGTAGCGTGAAACTGCATCCACTGGAATTGGTTCTGGTGCATTCCCACGGTTCTGTGGTGGCATACCGTCACTTGGAACGCACACACCATTTTCTCCGTGGTCCTCAAGATTGTTGTTTTCACCTCCATTTACTGAGTTAGACATTTTCGACCTGAACTCAAAAATCTTGGACAAGAAAAAGTGTGAAAGATAACTTGCGTTGTGTAATGAAACCAATAAGAAAATAATCACTATTATTTTTAGCCTCACGGTGGGCGCCAAACCGTTTACTGTGAAAATGATAATAACAATTAAATTTGATTATGAGACTTTAAAAATACATGATCTATTTTTATGCTGGTTGTTATGGAGTTAGTACTATGTGAAAGACTTATAAACGAGATAAGAGTATGAGAACAAGGTGATAACTGAACCGAAGGGATAGATTGGGGCCTCGAGCTTGCCGACTCGGGGGATTCGAGGTCGACTCCGATGCTCGGCTAGGAGCTATCAAGGGTGATTGATGTGCGACTAACAGTTATGATAAAATCAATGAAAGCTTTTTAGGGCCAATAATAAGCAATAAATGAAGAACAATAATGAAGACAATAAATGGAAACAGTAATATCAAGAGAATGTATTAGAGAGCAGAGATAATGTTCTTGTGTATTTTGTATGGAGCAACAAATGTTTACAAAATGACAAGTATCCCCTTTATATATGAGGGGGGATCCTAATATACTACAAAATACACTAATTACAAAGATATGGATATGGGACAGCTAGTTGACGCTCAGATTCGGGTTTAGGCCTAGTCTGACAGACTTTGTCAGCTCTAGCTGCATGCCTTGGGAACTCCCCACTTTTACCATAGACGTGGTCAGTATTGTCCCATGGTAGAGCATCGACGAACCTCGAGGGAGGAATATCGGCCGTAGCCTCGTAGTCTCGAGCCTTCCACACGATCTTTTGAGGCACCTCGATGACGAGGAATTGGACCCTCCGATTTCACCGTATACATATATGTTCAAGTTAATACTTTTTTTTATTGGAACCATGCATATAAAGAAATAGAGAATTTATTTCCAAACATTGTAAGTGTTTATTTTAATTTTCATAAATATCTATCATAATTTTTTGTATATGTAATAATACAGGGTTATTTTTGTTCCTATACAATATTCGAAACTTATTCACCAAAATTGTTCAAATTTTGTTTATTAACCGCCCTAAGCAAGGATTACTTACAAATTATATACATTCCACCGTAAAAGGCTCTCAAACTATTATTAGTGCCTTCAATTAAGGAACTCAATTATCTTGGCAGTAATGATGGCAGTAACATCAATTATCTTACTTAGAAACGGATATTTCGATGTTTCAAGCCCCTTTCCAAATCTCAGTGTAAAAAGAGTAAAAATTCCTCCAGATTATTTCTGAAAATACTCTTCCAGAGTTAGTTCTTTCGTGTACCATAATGGATGAATAAGAAAATCTAAGAAATAACTACTCCTTCATATTCTTAGGTTCAGAATTAACTACAAAAATTGGAAAGAAAATGAGATACAAAAAATCTATAAAGAAATTTTGCAAATTGAAATAGAGTATTCCCACAATATGACATGGATATGTACTTGTATATGACCAAAACTGGGGAGTTTGACTTTGGGGCTACTATGCCGCTCCACGCCTAACCTCGAAGAAGCCCGAAGCAGAGCATGGGGTGCGGCCTCGAGGTGCGTCCCTTGAGAGAGCACATCGAAGGCTCCTAATGGTCTACCTCGAAGAAGTACAATCGATGATCGTCATGGAAGGGTGGGAAAATTCCCAAATATACGTGGTTAGAACTGACCAGGCTTGCAAGAATAGTACAAATCCATACTGAGCCGCTATACAGATGTACTAGAAGCTTTTCTTTGTCATTTATTAGATATGTATTATGTTGGGATTCACCCTTCCTATATAATGGGGACCCTTGTTATCTTGTAAATCATTCGGATGTTTACACAACATATTGAATACAATACATCATTCTCTGCTCTTAGCTAACAATATTGTTCTTCACTTTTATTGCTTATTCTTTCATTGTTCATTTATTGTTCCTCATTTATTGCTCATCACTAATCGTAAATGGCCATCTTTAAGGCCCTCATCATCATTGATTCTTCATCAATTGTTCGTCACCATTAGCCTTATCTAGACCTCGAGGCCCTCCTCCAGCTAGCTCGAGGCCCAATCTTGTAGCCTTATTGGTTTGCATTTCTTATTTTCATTACTCATACTTAGCATCTATTGCCTAACAACTAGTATTAAAATAGATCATTTATTTTTAGAACTACCAAATCAAATATAATTGTAGTTACCATTTTCAAGGTAAACAGTTTGGCGCCCATAATTGGGCTAAGAATAATAGTGATTGTTTTGGTGCTAGTTTTCTAAAAACACAAAGTTATTCTTTACATTTTTTCTTATCCAAGAATCTCTGATTTCTGGTAATAAATGTCTAACTCAGCAAATGCATATGAAAACAACGGTATTGGGCTTCAGGGGAAAACTGTGCAGACGCCGGTTTACCACCATAAAACCTAGGGGTAGCACCAGCAGATGCTGATACACCACCGCAAAACCCAGGGGAGCTACCAATCCCTATAGACGTGAGCTCACGGAATGCTGTGCATGTCGATGTAATCTCTCCTACCGATAGAAGTGTGCATGGTGAGGAAAGAGACGCTAGTATTCAAGGAAATTTCGAAATATTTCAAGCACAATAGGTGTCTATTGCTTAGCTACAAAGCCACAAAAAAACCCCAAACACAGTAGCATCGGAAACAGCTCCTTGAGTCCTGCAAGTACTAGAGAGATCGAGCAACAATAGGTCAGTAACAGACCCCGCTATTATGAAGATGCTTGAAGAACTCACCAAAAGAATTGAATCAGGAGAAAAGAAGGTAGAAGATAACGATAAAATGGTGGAGAGTTATAACACGAGGGTCGATCAGATCCCGGGCGTGCAGATATAGTACGTCTTGTTGAAGAAATTTAAAGAAACGCTGTCGAAAGGGGCTATGATGTGGTATCATAACCTACCTCCAAATTTGATAGATTCATTTTCCATGTTGGCAGATTCTTTTGTGAGGGCACACGCCGGTGCCATCAAAGTCGCCACCAGGAAGTCTGATGTCATCAAAATCAAATAGAGAGAGAACGTGATGCTAAGGGAATTCTTGTCTCATTTTCAAATAGAGAGAATGGAATTACCACCAATCTCTAATAACTGGGCCGTACAAGCCTCCACTTAAGGCTTGAATGAGCAAAGCTCGGTAGCTTCAACGCAGTTGAAACAAAATTTGATCGAATAACCCTCCGTGACCCGGGCGGATGTACACAACAGGTACCAATCAAAGATCAGTGTCGAAGATGACCAACTGGGAGGCCCCTCGTGCTCAGTGTATCCCAGCGGGCTCTCTACGAAGGAGCAAAGGTTTATAGAAAGGGAGACAAGATCAAACAAAGAAAGATACTAGCCGTACGTAAAAATCGACGAAAATCACCAAGGCGTAACATGTATCGTGGCGATCAAAATATGGATTGCGGTCAAAATTTCTGGGGACTCATGTGTAAAGCCAGGTTTGATACACTCACTAGGCTGGTAGAGGCACCCGGACTATCAGAGTATAACTTAAACATCGATGCCTCAGGCATCGTATCATCCATAGGAAAAATCAAATATGCCAGGTGGCCAAAACCCGTGCAATTGGACCCTTCACAGAGGAACCTTAACTTGATGTGCAAATATCACGGCACTTACAGCCACAGGACTGAGGATTGTAGGAAGCTTAGGGAGGAGGTAGCCCATTTGTTCAATGAAGGGAATCTTCATGAATTTCTCAGTGAACGGGCTAAGAACCATTTCCCAGAAAGAGATGCAAATAGGAAAAATGAACCAAAAGAACCACAACACGTCATCCACCTGATCATTGGAGGAGTCGACGCCCCACAGGAACCCGTTTTCAAATGAACAAAGATGTCCATCACTAGGGAAAGGCAAACTCGGGGTTACATACCAGAGGATGCTCTCACGTTCATCGAAGAGGACATCGAGACCTTGTCTTATCCTCATAATGACGCACTGGTAGTTTCTTTTCTTTTGAATAAAATTTAGATTAAATGTGTGCTCATGGATCCAGGTAGCTCGGCCAACATAATCAGCTCGAGGGTGGTGGAGCAGCTCGGACTGCTCGACCAGATTGTACCCGCCTCTCGAGTCCTGAATGGATTCAACATGGAGAGCAAAATAACAAAAAGAGATATCATCCTCCCGGTTAACGTAGCCGGTACGATCCAAGATACCATGTTTCATGTCATCGAAGGTGACATGAGATACAATGACTTACTTGGAAGGCCGTGGATACATACTATGAGGGAAGTACCCTCGACCCTCCATCGAACGATGAAATTTCCAACCAAAGATGGAGTAAAGGCAGTATACGAGGAGTAACATGCAACAAGAGAGATGTTCGCGGTGCACGACATGGCGCTAGCATCGATGCCCTCTACGTCATAGAGGCCAAAGGACAAGTAAAAAATCAGCTAGCAACTACAACCTACATTCTCGACTACATCCAAACGAGTGAGTAAAGGACCGTGTCGCATCCCCAGAACAAGCAATTGGAATTTATCAAAGCTCGAACGCCATCGTTAAAGTACAACCCTCTCCCTTTTTATTTATGTTATATACTAACTTACTTCATGTGTTCGATTAAGAGGAATCAAAGCGCCCTCCAGCTCGAAAACCTTGGGTTTTAAAGCATGCGTTGCGCTATTTTTCCCTTAGACCGGATTTTGTCTCGAACGGGTTTTACCGGCGAGGTTTTTAACGAGGCAACATCCATATTGTACCTAAGGGGAACTCAACAAGTATTCAAGGCTTCTCTTCAATCAACCTCAAATATTGGGGGGCATCACCCCAGGAGATTACCCCTTTTAAGAAACCAAACTACGCCTAGGAGGACCTCGATAGGAGAATATTGTATTGGGCCAAACGGTCAAATGAACTATGTACATATATAATAATCGAGCCTCCAAAGGAAAAAAACATGTACACATACATCAAATAGTTGACGAAGCCTCTTTGTTTGCTAAACCGCTCGAAGAAATTCAATACTTTCATGCAAAACGGCTCAAGGTTGAAAACCCTCGAACACTCAGGGACTATCATCGACAGTCAGCTCGCCAAAGTAATTAAAAACTTGAATTTGTAAAACCTCAATAAAGCAATTTCGATCTCATAAGACCTCAGTGCGACTGCATCAAATCTGTAAGACCTCAATGAGGCAATACCAAGCTTGTAAGACCTCAACGAGACATACTCAAATTTATAAGACCTTAAAAAGGCAAAACCCTAATATGAAGGCCATGGCTATATATCAAATTATAAGACCCCTAAAAAGGCATACCCTCTATATAGATGCAAAGGTCACCACACATGGGGACTAAGTCTATGGCCGAACTGAAAGCCTATGGTCGAACTAAAAGGCTACAGACAAATTAACGCGGCTCGGAGACATCTAACTGCCGCCATAAAACTAAAGGCCACTAAATACTGCGAAAAGAATCGTTTAATCAGGCTACCCTCGGCATAAGTAAAGGAGCTTCGATAATATTAGCTCTAAACCATAAAAAGGCTTTGAAAATCATTAGCCTTCGATGAAAAGGTTTCAATAACTCAACCTTCGAGCGAGCCTCCCAAGGTACTCAGCTATCGTCACATATCTACTCATAATCGAGGTTCTCGTTTGAGCCGTCGAAGAGTCCGTCGAACATAAAACATGCCAAGGCATGATATTTTGCCAAAATGAGGGAAAAACTATAGCCGTATTATAGGTCACATCGACCCACTCTAAAAAGAGCCTAAGGGCCAACGCGTAATAGCCTAAGGGCTAGCCTAAAGAGCCTAAGGGCAAACGCGTAAGAGCCTAAGGGCCAGCTTAAAGAGCCTAAGCGCCAATGCCTAAGAGCCTAAGGTCCATCCTTAAGAGCCTAAGGACCAATACATAAGAGCCTAAGGGCCAGCCTAAACAGCCTAAGGGGTACTATGTTAAAAAACCTAAGGGCCAATGAGCCTGATTCAGAATTTGACTCGAGGATCGAACACCGAACGGTCAACTACTATCAAACACTCTTTGAGCATGAAAATTTGAGGGGTTTATATCATAAGTTCAACACATTGAATTGTTTATCAACAAGCACCAAAATTTATTTAAAATAGGCAAAAGGAAAATAAGAAAAGACGAGAAGCAAAAATCCATATATGATAAGGTTTCAAAAAGTCATATTTAAAAGGCTCACGCCTGGAGCCCTTACACAAAAAAGGAACAAATGAAAACCTAATCTACCACCGAGGCTGCTTAACTAGATGGAGCTCCCTCGAAAATTGTGCCTCCAATGACCTGGCCCTCAACCCTTGGAACATCGATGGCCTCCTCCCCCTCTGGGACTTCACCTTTATCTTCATCATCCTCCGAACACCTGGTCGAATCACTGGATGAACCATCATCGGAGGAATGTCGAGTTTCCAATTTTTCCTCTAGGGCCTTCACCCTCTCGATCTCAATAGATAACTCGATGGACCTTGCATATACATCCTCGAGACCCTATCTCCTAGATCTTAATCTGACATATTTCAAAGCTCGGGATGATTTCAACTCAGCCTCTTCGGATACCTTCTTGGCTCGAGCATTTACAGCGGCAACATCTTTTCTGTATGATGACATGAGCTCAGCAACTTCTGACTTAGCTACAGACAGCTCAACGACTAGTTCAACAAGGAGATCTTTGTACTTGAGCCTCGCTCCTTGGAGTTGGCACTCAACCGAGGTCAGATTCTCTCGAAGAGTTTCTTTACCAGAAGACACCTCGTCCATGCACTGCTTCAGCCCAAGGATTTCGGTATCTCTGACTCTAAGCTTCTCTCGCATTATATCATCTTTTCGCTTAAGCTGAAAAAGCTAAATTAAGGTATTAATGCTCAATTGACTGAAGCACAAAAATAAGCCCACAAAGGTCATATTACATGCTCATCGAGATCGACCCACTCTCAAGACACCCTCTCTAAATGAGCTCGAAGTTCACCTAGCTCCCCCCATTGGGAATGAAGGGCCTTAAGTTCACCCAATTCAGAAATGAGTTTCCTAAATTCGTCCTCACAATGATCCAACTATATTTTTGACTTGGAAAAGGCTTGGTTGGAGAGCTTTAATGCATGAAAACATGGAAGAAGAGAGTCGGAAAAGAAAGAATCAAAACTCAAAACACAACGGTCAAGTAAAGATTACCTGTTGTCAAAGCTTCTCGGCTTCTTCAAAGATCAACTAGGCGTAGATATTAGGGCCTTCCTCAACCCCATCAAAACATCCTTCAAACATACTGTTCTCTCTGGAAGAGGCCCCCTCAACGGGAATTTTCATATCTTGAGCATCCCTTATCTTCCCAGGAGAGAATGATGGGCTCGACAGAGGCTCATCGAAACTGATCACCCCGACTAATACAATGAGGGCCCTCTACCCCCTTCGAGGGGCTTCATCATTGGTTCTTTTGGGTTCATCAGCTAGGTTCCCCTCGGCACCCAATGTGCTTAAGTCGCTGGTCGGCTCGGGGACTTTGTCCGAATTCCCCTCAATAATCCCCTCATCTCGAGTCGGGACCACCTTGGCAGCCTCTGACTCAGCCACCTTCGGTCCAGCAGATTTCAAGGAAACATCATTTCTTCTCCCTCTAAGTACCAAAGGGTGGTCATCACTCTATTCACCCTCGGCATAGAGACCATCAGTATCTTCCCTAGTTAAGGCCACTGAATAGGCCTCGGGCTTTTGAACCTTAGCCTTGTTTGGCTTCGAGGACACAGCCGATAATTTCTTCTTTCTCTTTTTCTCCTTAGCAAGTTTCGGGGTATCTGCTTCCCCAAGAGGGGTACCCTCATCAAAATGGCATCTTCGAGTCCTGCACAAGTATAAAAAACAAGAGTATTATCAAGATATATTCTTCTCCAAAAAAAGCTCAAGTATGAACAGAGATAAGAACTCACCATGATTTTTGGCCTCCCAACGGGTCTTAGCCAGATCATGCCATACATGCTTAGCATATGGGTAGACTGAATCAAGTTGTCGGACCCAACCCAAGAGATCGTTGACAACACCAGGGTACCACTCGATAGGTGTATCATTGAATAAAGTTAATTCAAAGTTAGGAAAAGGTATCCGATCAAAGGAACATGTTTACTTACGATTCATATTCCACTTCAAGGGTAATAACATTCTATCGGCAGGGATTAGGTCTGAGGTCCTGAATCGTACAAAGTGGCTCATCCACCCTCGATCCTTATCTTCATCAATTCTAGCAAAATGGCCTTCGGGGATCGACGTTTCAGCTTAATCAAGCCACCTCGATAAAGCCAGGGGCTATACAGTCTAATTAGATGGTCGAGGGTAAAAGGCGACCATGTTTAAGAAATGCCTAATCATATAAACAATGAGCTAGAATGATGGATAAATTTTTCTGAGTGTCACCTGATATTGGCTGCAGAAATCAAAGATCACTGGATCTATCGATGGTAAAAAGGCTTCTACCGGGCCTAAGGTAAAAGGATATGTGTATACACTGAGGAAATTGGCATTGTGCTTGGTTATGTCATCTCCTCGTAAAGGAATTTCTACTTACACCATCTTCCCCCAACGACTATCGGTCTCCGCCTTCTCGATTTCAGTTATTAAATCGATATATCTAGACATGGATTCATATCGTCTCGGAACTGAGGAGGGGTTTTCGACTTGGAAATTAGAATATATATCGCAAGGCCTAGGGGTGCACTCTTCGATACTAGGAGGAGCTACTGGTTTACCTTTGGTCACTCGAGAAGACTGTTAGTTTGTATGGGTCCACCAAATCTTAGAGTACCTGGTCCTCTACAAGTTTCTGCTGAGAGTACTTAATAAAGAAGTAAGTAAACGAGGCAAAGGATTTTTACGTGGAAAAATCCCGCACAAGGAGATAAAAAAACCACGACCTAACTTGTAGGCTTTTAATTTCACTAACTTGTAATCTTACCTATTACAAGCCCCTTTACAATACTCCTGATTGCAAAGACTTCAAACCAACTTGTTGTACCTTTACCACAAGCCACTTTGTGACTATCCTAGTTACAAAGGCTTTTTCTAACTTGTGGTGCTGTCACCACAAGCCACTTTATAACCCTATGATTACAAAGACTTTTCTTTATGACTAAATCTAGCCACAACCTAAACTCAATGAGTCTGAGGATTTACAAGAGGATTCCTAATCAGTAAACTTATAAGTAAGAGATTTAGGAGATATTGTAAGTGCAATAACAAGGTTACAACTCAACTAGGACAACAATAATCAATCATTTAGGAACTGGTCCGTAGAGGTGTTCAACCTTGTTCTTCAAGCTTGAGAGAATGATCTTTTCTATTTTTGCTTGATGCTTGAGTGAATGAAACTGAAACCTTCCATTGATGTCTTTGTATAAGGCTTCATTTGGTACATTTTGATCACATCTGTGGGTTGTCAGTATATTGCAGTGCGGCAGAAACAGTGCCAACAGTCACTTCAGTTCTATATGTGTCCCAATGACTCTTTTAATACTATATATAAACCATATGAGCACCAGGTTTTTGATTGGTTCCTAGCTTCTGAGTCTGTAGTAGTGTATCCTTAGCTGGGATTAGTTCAAGTTTGCAACAATCCAAGTAGGTCAGGTTCTTTATTTGGTTCTTATCAATAAGTTTATTAGATCATCAAAACATAAGGCAAGAGTATTTAGGATCTATCAATTTCACTATTTTTGATGATGACAAACTTAAACAGTTATAAGTTCAGAATTAAGGCAACAGAAAGTAGTGTCAGCCGTGTCAGTGAGTTCCCCCTGAGACAATGCCTTAATCTTTTAATTCATATGAGTTCCCCCTGAGACAATTCCTTAACCTTTTAATTCATATGAGTCCCCCCTGATACAATGCCATAATCTTTTAATTCATATAAGAACCAGTTTCCCAATGTCATTCCCCCTGGGTCCATAGCTACATTTTCCCCCTTTTGGCATCATTAAAAAGAATAAAAATACAAAGAAGTCCATCTAAGCTAACTCATGCCACATATGTGTGCACAATCATGATAAAGAATAGAATGTAAAGAGGAAGTACTGGACAAAATAAGAGAGGATTTATATTAATAATAAAGAAATTTTATGTTTTATATGCCCCTTCCTTAGAGAAAAGGAAGGGGCAGCATTTTGGCTTGATCACAGGAGCAGTAGTAAGAGTACATCCCAATAACAACAAAAAAACATTCACCAATCATCAATAGAAAAAAAATATCCGGATAGCTGGTCACTGAGGGGAAGCTTAGGAAACTTAGGGGGCACTAGGAGGAAAAGGCTTGGACACTGCAACAAGTGTCTGGAGAACAAGGTCTATTCAAGCGTTGCTCGACTTTTGCTCGTTGAGCAGTTCAACTTTCATGTTCTCAACTTATGCCCTGAGGTCAGCATTTTCTTGGGTCAAACAGATTCCCTCATCGTTCGAAAAGGGAATCACTTGAGCTTGCTGGCCTTCCAGGATAGCATTCCTGGCCTTCAATCTACGTATCTCCTCAGCTGAGATGGTTTTGGCATTGATGAGCTGAGACACAGTTGAAGTGCTTCCTACACCCCCATACTTCTCAATACACACACTCTTAGGGTTGTCTATGAGAATGTCCGCTTACGGGTCCCTACTTTAGTTATTCCCAGTGGAACCTCAAAGTGTTTGAATACTTATGTGAGTAAGAATCCATAGGGAAGCGCGTGATTGCCATCCTTGAAATCAGCCACTTTCTGCATATGATCAATCATTATGGCAGGTAGACTCACAGGGTGAAAACTGTCCAGTTGCTCCATTAGGAATAAATCAGATTTGGAAGTGACAAATCTGCGTTCAGCTCGTGGCAACAAGACTTTGTTAACTAGTTCAAACAATAACTTGTAGACAGGAAGGAGTGCTTTCTTATGAACTTGGTCCCCCTTCTGATTAGAATTATCCTTCACGACTGCATTTCAGAAGTTGTATTGACAAACATCTCTCACGCTAGACACCCCAACAGTAGGAACCTGCAGAATTTTCCCAAGAAATTTCACGTCAAAGACAATATCCACCCCATTTACTAAGTCACACACATGGTTAGTATCCACTAGAAAAAGACCGGTGAAGAAACTCTTGACCTCCTCCTCATACACTTTAGGAGCGTCAATGTAGAACATATGCATCCATTGCTGAAACTCCACCATTTCTAGAAGCTGATGCATTCCTGCCATCTCAGAGATTGTTGGGCCAAACATGCGGACCAACAAAACCTTTTGATGCCTTAGTCACTCAGATCCAAGGTAGACTCCACTTCTGGCTTTCTTCCCAGAACTTGGTTCCTCAACTGTTTCCCATTTGCGTTTCTTATGCTTTTCTCCACTGACTTTCCCTTTCCCTTTTGACTTGATAAGAATGTGCTCATCACTCACTGCCTCCTTCATCTTAGACATAGAAGTAGAATTTTTCTCAATGGAAACCGACTCAGCTCATTTAGAGGACCGCCTGACAAGGGAACCAGGTTCCTCAGGCGTTCCTTCCTCTACCTCCACCACGAGGATGACTTCCTCATAATCTGGTACACCATCTTTTAACAACTTTCTTCTTTTCTTCTTACTACTTTTCTTGCTCTTTTGAAGTGCAGAATCATAGTCCACAATGACTTGAAGCCTGGTAGTAGGCCACTTAAGTTCAGACTCAGGGGTGGTGACAACCCTGCGCTCACCGATGAATGCGTCTAGGGCCACATTGTCCAGGTCTTCCTCATCATTGGATCGCATCTTAGGTACTTGAATTTGTAGGGGAACAATATCGAAAGTAGGTACATCACTTTCCTAGGGGTGAGAGTCCTGACCTGGGTTCTCCATAGAGGGATCAGGTTCCTCATGTGATTCCCAGCAGTGTATACTGCTGCTTCCCTTTCAACATCCATAATGGCCCCTTATACCCACACACTTTATGAATCCTATCTCTGAGAAAGAACTTTATGTAATATTCCATCAGCGGAGACCACAAACACAGTCTTTTCTTCTTCAACCGGTGCTTCCACAACCAAAGATTCAACAACAATGATGGCAGTGCCTTTTGTTAACTCAGTATTCTGACCTTGTTCACTATTTCGGTTTTGACTGGAATGTACAACAGACGGAACAATTGTTTCAGTGGTTTCAAAGTCAGGAAGAGGCTGGAAACCTGGGAAGGCGTGATATTAGCAAGAGTGGTAGGGAGTGATACAGACTCAGCGAAGGCTATGGGTTTCATAGATGGGTTAGAGGTGGGAATGGTTGAGGTAGAGAGAACAGACATTTTCTAATCCATTAGAAGAGGTGGTGTGATGATCCCTTTCTTTTGGGTGAATCTAACCTAGGGCTTATAGTTAAAAAGGGCAAAAGAGAGAGGTTTTTTAAAACGGGGAGCATAATTATGAGAGGAGAAGAATAGGGACCGGTTCTTGAAACGGAGGTTGGGCGTGGAGAGTTGTGACGTTTCAGAGGGAGATGGAATGTTTTAATTGAAGGGACGTGACAGCCAGATCTAAAAAGTTGATGACATGGCAGCTGTATTTTGTGTCTTTTAAGATGTGTATTAAAGGATGAATAGAAAGACTAACCTTTAGTACAAGAACCTAATTCTTGAAAAAGCATTTCTTTAAGCCCCCCCTTTTTTGAAAAGAATTAATCCTCTCTTATCAGTCATGTACTCCATCTACAGCTTCTATGCTTATCATGCGTGTTTACCTGCAACGGTATTGAAGTGAGTTAGACAGAGCCAGAAAACACTTTGAACAAATTATTTCTTAATATCACGAGCCAAACAAAAAAGAAATCAGGTTCTTAATTGGGCCTCAACAGTCCCAGCTTTACTCAGTTTCTTTCAAACTGTTCCTTACTTAGTGCCTTGGTGAAAGTGTCAGCAATTTGATCTTCTGTACTGCAGAACTTCATGCATATCAATCCTTTCTCCACATTATCTCTCAGGAAATGATGCCTTATATCAATATGTTTAGTTCATTTATGTTGAACTGGATTCTTTGCCATGTTAAGTGCATTGGTGTTGTCACATAGGAGAGGAACACTCTTAGTGAGCACTCCAAGATCCTCCAATTGCTGCTTGATCCACAGAAGCTGAGCACAGCGGGATGCTGCAACTACACATTTAGCCTTAGCTGTTGAAAAAGCCACTGAATTTTGCTTTCTTGTACCCCAAGATATAAGACATGATCCCAAGAAGTGAGCCATCCCAGAAGTGTTTTTTCTATCAACAAAATAACCTGCATAGTCTACATCAGCATACCCAATTAGATCAGAATTGTCACCTGATGGATAGTATAGCACCAGGTCCTGTGAGCCTTTGAGATATCTCAGTATTTTTTTGGCAGCCTTCAAGTGAGATTCCTTGGGACTTGATTGAAACCTCGCACACAATCCCATATGGAAAACAATATCAGGACGAATGGTAGTGAGATAAAGAAGCGGCCCAATGATGCCTCTATACATTGTTTGATTCATAGGCGATCCTGCTTCATCCATGTCCAGTCGCATGGCAGTCGCCATGGGACTGTCTGTCACCTTTGATGCTTCCATGTCAAACCTCTTCAAGAGTTCCCTGAAGTATTTTTGCTGACAGATAGAAGTATCTTTTGGAGACTGTTTTACTTGATACTTCCCATAATTTTTGCAAATTCTTTACACAGAGAGACAGCTGTTGCTAAAAAAAAAACGATATCATCAACATAAATCTGAACAATGAGCAGGTTCATTCCTCGTTTCTTCAAGAAAGGAGTGTTGTCAATCTTCCCTCTTTTAAAGCCTTTTTCTAAGAGAGACTTTGACAATCTTTCATATCACGCTCGAGGAGCCTACTTTAGCCCATACAGGGCTTTGTCCAGCATGAACACATATTCAGGGTGCTCATGTCTTTCAAACCCTGGGGGGTTGCTTCACATAGACTTCTCCCTTAAGTAGTCCATTCGAAAATGCACTTTTTACATCCATTTGGAACAAGGTGAATTCCATATGAGAAACAAGGTCAATCAGAATTGTGATGGCTTCCATGCGAGCCACTAGAGCAAATATTTCAACAAGCTTGTTTCTGAAAACCTACCTGGTCCCTATAATGGTTCTGTCTGGGGGTCATTTTGAGAAGAAGAAGGTATGTTTGGATCATTCACCTCTATCCCTCTCTCATATGCCAGTGGGGTTCCCTGAACTACATCCATCACTCTTTCTTCAACTTTATTGATTTATATGAGGTCTTGTTCAGGATTGATCTGATCATGCACCTGTTCACTAAGTAGCAGGCAGTGTTGACAACGTCATCCCAAAAGTTCTTTCGTTTTACTACTTTATGTTGCTGTGGAGTTCTTGTATCTTTTAGCCACCAAAACTATTTCACCAGTCACAAGGTTAGTAACTGTACATACTTTAGACAAGAACTCCACCTTGTTTCCTTTATCACAACTTTGAGAGACATTCAGGAGACTGTACTTAAGTCTATTGACATGGTACACTTTTTCAATAGAGTGAGTGAGTGACTTCCGAACTTTTCAACTCCAAGAATGTACCTCTTTTTGTCATTGCCAAAGGATACACTCCCTCCTTGCAGGGCTTTTAGTGAGAGAAGGTTTGTGGTGTTCCCAGTCATGTGTTTCAAACACCTACTATCCATAAACCATTGTTAACCACTTCCCTTCACTGTTCCCTGCATCATAGACTAGGAGTTAGTTTTAGGAACCCAAACAAGTTTGGGTCCCTTGTAGTAACCAAGAGGATGAATAATAGCTCTCTTAGTCCATGTAGATAAATTCAGTTTTCTGTGAGTGGAACCTGGTCCCTCTTTTGTAGTCACAGTTTCATCAACCACTTTGTCTTTTGGTGCTGATTGATTTTTGGCCTGGACACCTTCTTTGGAGTGCCCAGTGTTCCCACATTGAGTACGAGGCCAGTTATCAAATGCAATGACGCTCTTACTGTGAGGGTTGTGAAGAGTTTTCTTCCTTGGGAACCTTTCTCCTTGCCTTCTTTTAGTAACATTAGTGAACAAAGAAGGGGTAGCTTCTACTGACCAGGTCCACTTTAAAGACTTCTTCAGATCGTTCATTACTTTTTTTAGATTGTCTTGGCAGAGCTCCTTTTTATCAATTTTAGTGATCATCCTACATCTCAAGGCGGTCACCTCAGCTTCAAGCCTAACATAATTCTTACTAACTATCTCCTTTCCTCTTTCAGGGTTTTTAGGTTTTGACTTAGTCAAGGGCTCTATTTTTTGTTTCCTTTGGTCAACATTTTCTGCTAAGAGATCACTCTTTTCTTTTCTAAGAGTCTCAATGGCTTTCTTTTGATCAGTAATTACAGCCACTAAGTCTTTTCTAGTATGTTCAGATCTTCTAGTTCTAAGAACAAAGGAATCCCTATCCTCATGTGTGGTAATCCCTATCCCTATCCGCAAGTCTACAAAAAGCAGTAATTAAAACATCAGTTAAGCACATGAGTTTTTTTGGAGAGTAGGATTTCAGATTTTTTTGAACATCCCAGAAGTTTACCTCTTCGTTGCCATTGTCTTTATCATTGTCTGATTGTGCCATCAAAGCAAGCGTTGAGTTATATCCAATCTTCTCCCCTTCAACTGCCATCGTAGAGCTATCATCAATATTAGATTTATCTTGTCTTACCTGTGTAGTTCCATCATAAGCTATTTGCAAAGTCTCCAATATTTCCTTGGCTGTGTGGTAAGTAGAGATTCTATCGTACTCTTTAGGTTCCAAACCATTTACCACGATTTTCTTGGCACGAGCATTCTTCTCCATCACTTCTTTATCTGCTTCAATTCGCTGGACCTTTTTATTGAAACTCACAGATAACATCCTAAAGCTTGCAATCCTCAGCCATGATGAAATCATGCATTCTAGCTTTCCACCACTAATAATGTTTTCCATCAAACTTAGGTAGGTGGTATATGGATTTGCCTTCCTCAAAATTTAGTGGAGCCATCATGAGGATATTTCCCAGGTGTTAACCTGATAGGAGAAACCTCCTATGATACTAATTGTTAGTTTGTATGGGTCCACCAAATCTCAGAGTACCTGGTCCTCTACAAGTTTCTACTGAGAGTACTTAATGAAGCAGTAAGTAAATGAGGCAGAGAATTTTTACATTGAAAAATCCCTCACAAGGGGATCAAAAAACCACGACCTACCTTGTAGGCTTTTAACTTCACTAACTTGTAATCTTACCTATTACAAGACACTTTACAATACTCCTGATTGCAAAGACTTCAAACTAACTTGTGGTACCTTTAGCATAAGCCACTTTGTGACTATCCTAGTTACAAAGGCTTTTTATAACTTGTGGTGCTGTCACCACAAGCCACTTTATAACCCTACGATTACAAAGACTTTTCTTTATGAATAAATCTAGCCACAACCTAAACTCAACGAGTCTGAGGATTTACAAGAGGATTCCTAATGAGTAAAATTCTAAGTAAGAGATTTAGGAGATATTGTAAGTACAATAACAAGGTTACAACTCAACTAGAACAACAATAATCAATCGTTTAGGAACTGGTCCGTAGAGGCGTTCAACCTTGCTCTTCAAGCTTGAGAGAATGATCTTTTTTGTTTTTGCTTGATGCTTGAGTGAATGAAACTGAAATCTTCCATTGATGTCTTTGTATAAGGCTTTATTTGGTACATCTTGATCACATCACTTGAAGTGATGTGAGTGCTTTGTTTGGTTAGAGAATGAGTGGGTTGTCAGTATATTGCAGTGCGACAGAAATAGTGCCAACAGTCACTTCAGTTCCAGTTGTGTCCCAATGACTCTTGTACTGCTATATAGAAACCACATGAGCACCAGGTTCTTGATTGGTTCCTAGCTTCTGAGTCTGTAGCAGTGTATCCTTAGTTGGGATAAGTTCAAGCTTGCAGCAATCCAAGTAGGTCAGGTTTCTTATCTGGTTCTTATCATTAAGTTTGTTAGATCATCAAAACATAAGGCAAGAGTATTTAAGATCTATCAAAGACAATGTAGTTTTTTTCCTTTTGAGGAAGAATTTTAGAAGTTTTAGCCATCTCTAAAGCAAAAGATCTAAGGGGATGGAAAATGTTTTCAGAAAAGATAAGGGAGAGTTCAAGGAAATTGAAAAGAGCTAAATGAAATTTTTGGAGCACTAAAGAGAATGATATCCACAAGGTTATGGGATTTGTTTATTTATAAAGATCGTTTGAACGTGCTAAAGAAGCCAAAAAGATGATCGTCGGCCACCTACAATTAATGCTTCTGGGAATCATACAAAAGCAACCCCTCAGTCCCTTCAACCGCTTATGTCATGATGTTGACGTCAGGACCCAAACATGGGGAACTAGATTGTTGGAAATTATTAAAGTACAGCTGGCGAGTTGAGTTCTAGAAAACGCTTGCTTGACTATTAAGCCCAAAGGCTACCTGAGTTCAAGCCAGTTCTCACTTGGGGACTATTCATAAATCCTCAGGGCTATCTTTACTTCGAGTTCGAGCAAATGCTCGCTCGACTATTAAGCCCAAGGGCTACCCAAGTTCGAGCCAGTTCTCATTTGTGGACTATGTATAAAGCCTCAGGGCTATCTTTACTTTGAGTTCGAGAAAATGCTGACTCGACTATTAATCCCAAGGGCTACCCGAGTTCGAGCAAGTTCTCACTCGGGGACTATTTATAAAGCCTCAGGTCTATCTTTACTTTGAGTTCAAGCAAATGCTCGCTCGACTATTAAGCCCAAGGGCTACCTGAGTTTGAGCCCTTTCTCACTCGGGGAATATTCATAAAGCCTCGGGTATATCTTTACTTCGAGTTTGAGCAAATGCTCGCTCGACTATTAAGCCCAAGTGCTACCCGAGTTCAAGCCAGTTATCACTCAGGGACTATTTATAAAGCCTCAGGGCTATCTTTACTTCGAGTTCGAGCAAATTCTCGCTCGACTATTAAGCCCAAGGGCTACTCGAGTTCGAGCTAGTTCTCACTCGGGGACTATTCATAAAGCCTCAAGGCTATCTGTACTTCGAGTTCGAGCAAATGCTCGCTCGAATATTAAACCCAAGGGCTACCCGAGTTCGAGTTAGTTCTCGCTCGGGGAGTATTAATAAAGTCTCAGGGTTATCTTCACCTCAAGTTCAATTTGAATGCTCTATCGATTATTTTAGCCCAAGGGCCACCCAAGTTCGAGTGTATCCTCGCTCAGGGACTATCTATAATGCCTTAGGGCTATCTTTATTTTAAGTTCAAAGCAAATTTTTTCTCAGTTGGGGGCCACTCGAGTTCAAGCAACCTCTCACTCGAGGACTAGCAATGAGGCCTAAAAAGGCTAAGCTTTATTTCAAAGAAAATTGAGACCCTGATCTCACTCAACTCGAACTCAGAAGTCTCAGCGACATAAGTTTGTATCAGATCAATCCAGACTTAGTCCAAGGCATGCCAAAGATTTTCAAGGAATATCATATTAACCAATCGAGAACCAAAGGGATTATGTTGTCTGGGTCTAGTATTCAGACCAATCGAAGGTAAAATGGAAGTTCAGCACAAGTCGATGGAAAATCAAAGAAACTTTTTGTATTGATAAAAGAAGGTTACAAAAGCCCACGAGCGTCCTTATACAGAAACAAAGAAGCAAAAAACAACAGCTAAAAAGCCTAATCTACCTTTAAGGGTATACCCTCGGGAGCGACATCCGTGAGAACCATTTCCTTGGGGTCCCCATTTCGATCTTTAGAGCGATATCTTTGAGAATCTCCTCCAAAGTAGCAATAGATGAAAAATGGGATATAGCCTATCAAAGAGAAAAAGCTTTTAAGAAGCATGAAAAATTGTGGCTTGGTGAAAAATTTGGCGAGTATGGGTCTCGTGAGCACTACTATTGTGAAGCCACTTCTTGAGACATAGCACCGGTGTGGGGTGCAAATGTTAGTAGATAATGCCACCTCACTCCATGGAAAGCAAAAGGAATGAGGCGCCACACCAAGTTGAAGTTAAGAGAGATGAGTAGCAATTTATGGTCCATATATCTTCTGATACGGGAAGTATTTGAGGCCTGCCCCTCATTATTTTGAGCCAACAACAACAACAAATTAGTATAATCCCACTCAGTAAAGAAAAGCTTTGAAAAAGAGCCATGGCATAACTGACAAAGTTGCTGCCATATGACCTTATGGTCATAAGTTTGAACCATAAAAATAGGAGTTTGGAGGAGGATGTAGAGAACGGAAAGGGCCTAAGACCGTTGAAGAAAGATTGAGTGAAATCTTGGCTCAAGAAACACCCATTTATAGAGGGACAGTAACGTAACGAACATCGCAATCAATTCCTACTGGGGAAACGTATCAACGGCGTAATCAATGCCTTGGGGGAAGCGAATCAATGACGAAATCAATACTTTTGGGGGAAACAGATCAATGGCGTAGTAAACACCTTTTGGAAAAATGAACAGACAATATAATCAATGCTTCTAGAAAGACGAACCGATGGATGTTTTAAGTCACTTGGAATGCTTACGTCACGAGCATGAAGTCATCATGAGAGGTTCCAGAAAGTTGAGGTCAAGATCGTTTCATATCTTTTCATTCTAGAAAACACACGGACTATCTGTATGCGGCCAAAATTGGGGAGTTTGACTTTGGGGCTACTATGTTGCTCCACGCCTAACCTCGAAGAAGCCCGAAGCAGAGCATTGGGTGCGACCCCGAGGTGCGTCCCTCGAGGGAGCACATCAAAAGATCATAATGGTCGACCTAGGAGTAGTACAATCGATGATCGTCATGGAAGGGCGGGATAATTCCAAAATATACGTGGTTAGAATTGACCAAGCTAGCAAGAATAGTACAAATCTGCATAGAGCTGCTATACAACTGTACTAGTAGCTTTTCTTCGTCATTTATTAGATATGTACTATGTTGGGATTCACCCTTCCTATATAAAGGGGACCCTTATCATCTTGTAGAGCATTCAAATTTTTACAAAACATATTGAATACAATACAACATTCTCTGCTCTTAGCTAACTGATGTTTTATACTTAAATACTACATAAGAGGGAGGGGTGATTTGTGTGGTACCCAATTTTTGCTTAACTTGATTATAGAAGAACCCGATTCTTGTATATGTTCCAACTACTACTGTTGCGGAATAATAAATACAGAAAATAAAGAACATAGAGATTTTACGTGGAAAATACCTGGCTCAAAAGGTGAAAAAACCATGACCTACCTTACAGTAGGACTTTCCCAAACTCTCCACTGCCAAAAACTACATTTATAAAAACTCTTTTGTAAACCTAGGATTAACTCTAATTCCGTTGTCGCACACAGCCTCAACTGTTGCGACAAATTCAAGTTAATTCTAACTTAAAAACTCTAAGTACCTAATACAATTGCTTCTATAAAAGCTTAAAGATACAATGTAAAATTACCTACTACAATTGAACTAGAATAAAAGATAGACACTTGTAACTAGTTCTTATATCTGGTTCAAGTAGCTTCAGGATTGCACACTTGAATCACACATAAATTGCTTACAAATTTTCCTTGCTATTTTGCTCTCGATTTACGTTTAACTTCTGCTTATGTGCATTACCTGTAAAAGAGAACAACACTGATATTTAAGGAGTTAGTAATTAGAGATTTACTAGGATACAAATGCTACTCTTCCATGGTGGAAGAGTTCTAGTTGATGTTATACTCTAACTCTATCATTTTCCTAAACCGTGTTCTCTTTGTGTACGGAGTCTTTTTCCTTATCCAATATGCAACCTTTTCAATCATGATCAAGAGATATTACTTATGATAAGTTAGGTTTATCTCCTTCACGTGAATCTCACATGTTTGTGTTGATCACAACTGTGCTTCACAAGATGGACCTGATCTATGTCTGAGTTCCTTTGTCAGTCTTCAAAACTTCACCTTTACTTGGGCCAAAAAATTCCCCCTTTTTGATCATGACAAACTCTGTTCTTTTCATTCACGTAGGTCCTATCAGAACTTAACTTATTCATCAATGCAAAGTTTAAAAAAATTCACTTATCATCAAGGACCAGGTTAATTAGGTTATAAACATCCCTTATTCAGAATATGTAAAGCACAATATCTCTTCCCCTTTTGGCATCATCGAAAAGTTGCAGAAACAAAGTGTGAGTCCCAAAATTTAATAATTACTCATTGCCACTGGAGCAACTGCAAGTGCAATCATGGATCAATCATCAGTTATCAGACAAACTTATTTAAACTATTAAGGAAATATTAACAGTCAACAAGAGCAAAAATAGTAGATATCATTGATAGAAGATATGTTGCTACCACAATCCACAAAGAGAAAGCAAAAATATTCAAAACATAAGCAAAAAAAAAAAAAGAAAAATCCCTAATGTGGGTCACTGGTGGTACTAGACAGGTTCAGCAGATAAAGGCTAGAATTCCTAAGGCTTGGGGGAGCTAGAGGGTTGATTTTAGGCTTGGAGAAGATTCAACATATTGTGAAGAATCCTATCATTCTTCTCCTTTTCCTTGGTAAGCTCAATTCTGAGAGCATCCCTCTCAGATTCAACCTCTGCTAATCGAGCCTTCAGCCTAGCTATCTCAGCATCCTTGGCCTCATTTTCCTGAACTAGAGCCCTGACTTTACTATTGATAGGTGTTTTCTTGGATGAACCAGGTTCATTTAGAATGGCATTGACTAGATAGTCACAAGCAATCAGAGTATTAATGACAAAATGGTCTGTTCTTTTGGCCATTTCCCACTTCTTCAGAGGCCTTTGCACTGATCCAGAATAATAGTCAGAATAAATCCATAGGGGTGGCATGGGTCTTAGAGCCATTGATAACCCTGTCTAGTAGCTTGATGATGAATGCATGCTAGTTGATTTGCCTTCCACTTTCAAGGCACTTCATCAGAACTCAGTCCATATAGTTAGCAATGTGCCTTCTTTCCTGCCTGGGCATTAGGTACTTGTTGACAAACTCAAAGAGGACTTTGTGCTGTGGCTTCATTTCACTCTTGTGCAAAACCTTGGTCTCATTCACTTCTTCAACATCACAGAATCTCCTAGTGATTTCAAGGGTGGGCGGAAGGGAATCCAGACTTGGCCATCTTTGCCTAGTGTATTCGTCATATCCCTCAGTAGGGATGTCAAAAATCTCTCCCAGCTTCTCTGCATCAACGGTCACTTGAACTCCTTTTACTTGACTGGTGACTATGCCATCTTTGACCTCTGCATTGGCCATGAATTCAATCATTTCATTCCTGGTCAGTCTTCCATCCATCTGAAGGACCATGTCCTTCCAACCCCGAACAACTAGGGCATAAACCAAACGAACCATTCCTGGTTCCACCAAGTCTTTCAGCAATCTTCCCTTCAAAAAATTCCTTTTGCCAAACTTAGCTAGCTTGTCTTGTTCACCACTAGACTCACTCTCTTCTTCACCACTTCATTCCTCATCTTTAGTAGTTCTAACTTGTTTGTTTTTCATTGCTGACCTTTTCTCTTGGCCAATGAAGGTGCATCAGCCTTAGACATAGATGAAGACTTCTTTGTTCAGTTCCCCCTATCAGGTTGCCCTGGATGGAAGAACCTATTCCATCACCTGTTCCTACTTTTGATGCAGTTTCAGCTTGAGTTGTGACTTCACTCAACTCTTTTACCAGACCAATAGCTTCATCTTCATGTTCCTGTTTCTCAGAAAGAATGTTAGTTTCATCAAAAACTACATGTACACTTTGTTCTACACACAAAGTTCTTTTTTTGTACACCTTATATGCTTTGCTATGTGAAGAATATCCGATGAATACTCCCTCATCACTTCTGGGATCAAACTTACCTAGGGATTCCTTTCCATTATTGTGCATGAAGAACTCCAAATGCCCTAAGATAGGATATATTTAGTTTTTTCCCTTTAAGTAACTCATAGAGAGTCTTCTCTACAAGAGGTCTAGTTATGCACCTATTAATAATGTAACATGCAGTATTTACAGCCTCTGCCCAGAAGCTATGGGGCAATTTACTAGAAAAAAGCATAGTCCTAGCCATATCTTCAAGAATCCTATTCTTTCTTTGAACTACTCCATTTTATTGAGGAATCCTAGGTGCAGAGAAATTATGATCTATACCATGCTCATCTCAAAATTCAACAAACTTAGCATTTTCAAATTTAGTTTCACGGTTAGACCTAATTGATGCAAGTTGATTACCTAGTTGTTTCTGAGTTTTTCCAACAAAGGTAGTAAAAATTTCAAATGCTTCATCCTTAGATGTTAGAAACAATACCCAAGTAAACCTAAAGTAATCATCAACAAGTACCATCACATATTTCTTACCTCCTCTGCTCAATGTTCTCATTGGACCACAGAGATCCATATGAACCAGTTCCATCATCCTGGTCATGCTTACCATTTTCTTGCTTTCAAAAGAGGATCTTACTTACTTCCCTATTGCACAATCCTTACAAACTTTGACTTCCTTAAACTTGATATTAGGTAACCCTATCACCAGTTCCTTGGAGACTAATTTATTGAGTTGATTTAGACTTGCATGACCAAGTCTTTTGTGCTACATGATGGGAGCATTGTCCAACACATTCAAGAAAGTGAGTTCAATTTCTAAAAGAGTGGACAAGTCTGCAATGTAAATATTGTTAACTCTTTTTCCCTGCAAAGCAATCTTGTCAGTGGTAAGATTAATCACAAAACATTTTGTAAAGGTGAATGCTACCAGGTTACCTCTGTCACATAGTTGTGATACACTGATTAGGCTATATTTCAAGCCATCTATCAAGTAGACATTCTTAATAGAATGTGAGTTTGTCTTACCTACCTTTCCAACCCCAATGATCTCACCTTTCTTCCCATTTCCAAAGGAGACATTACCTCATTTTAGGTCATCAAGTGAAAGGAACTGGTTCTTGCTTCCAGTCATATGTTTTGAGCAGCCACTATCCATATACCATATTTGGCTGCTTCTCTTCACTTGGACCTGCAAAAAGAAATCAAGGGTTAGTCTTAGTAACACAAACTAGTTTGGGTCCCTTTCTATAGGCAAATGGGTGAATTAAATTCCTTTTGACCCATCCAGGCAGCATATTTTTCTCTTGAACAAAGGTTTTGTTCTTTTGATAGGAATTTTCTTTTGCATTAGATTCACTTTTGTAATGACCAGTCTTGCCATAGTGTGTGCAGATTTTGTTCTCAGGAAGTGTGATGTACTTGCTTTTGGGATCCCACTTAGGTGCTGGGATCCTATACAAGTCCTCTCTTATTTCTACTGTGGTGCTATTGCAGCCAGGATAGTGCATCAGAGGACTTATTCCATTTGTAAGTTCTGTCTAGTTCATGCTTCACCTTGCCTAGATCTTCTTTTAGGACTCTTATCTGCTCATATTTCTTGTACAATTCATCTTTCATTTTCCCTAGATTTTCCTCTAAGGTGAGTTGTGTGTGATCAGCTTTCTTCTTACCTGTTCTTAATTTCAGTTTTAAATGTTTAGACCTAAGTTCTAAGACACTGGTGTCAAGTTCAAGAACCTGGTTCTTCAAGTTAGTATTTTTGCTATCAATTTCACTAGCCCTAAATTCCAGATTTTTGCACTTGGCTTTTAGTATCACACATTCCCTAGACAACCATTCCTTCTCATTGTTTATGACCTCAAACTCATCAATGAAGTCTAACAATAATTCAGATAGCCTTTCTTTAGACAAAAATTTAATCTTGTCTTTGAGATGAATCACACTTAGCTCTTGTTCATCGTCTGCTTCTCTAATGGCCATAAGTGTTTGTTCATCTCCAGTTTTATCTTCTGAATCCTCATCTGATCTTTCTCCCCAAGCAGAAACCATAGACTTTCTTGATCCTTTGTTCTTTTTGGGTTGAACCTGTTCCTTCTTCCTGTTTCTTCGTTAGGCCATTTCCTTCTTCCATTCAGTTTCCTACTGAGGACAATTCTTGATCGTGTGGTCACTCTTACGACATTTGTAGCAACCCTCATTGGTCTATTTTTCAGGAGCCCTTGGTTTGTTGAAGGTTGTACCTCTTGAAGAAGCTTTTTCTCTCATTAGGTACTTCTTGAAATCCCTTGCGATCATAGCCATTTCATCATCCTCTAAGTCTGCACCTTCAGCTATTCTGAGAGCCAGGCTTCTTTCCTTCTTGGGTGCATCCATTTTCATGGTTTGCCTCCTCAGTTAATAGGCAGTGAGGTTTCCTATCAGTTCATCTAGCTTGAGGGTAGCAATGTTCTTTGATTCTTGAATAGTCATGATTTTACTTTCCCAAGTTACTGGCAAGACCCTTATCAAGATTTTCTCAACCTTGTCTTCTTCAAGGATAATTCTTCCAAGAGACTTAAGTTCGCTTGTTAGTGTTGTGAACCTTGTGTACATCTCTTGGATTGTTTCTCCTTCATTCATGGTGAAATTCTCATATTGAGAATATAGTAGTGTTCCTTTATGCAGGAAACTTGGGACTTTTGCAAGTAGAATTGAAGTTCATCAATATTCCTGCTACTGGTTTGTTGATGCTATCCTAGTGTATACCAAATTAAATAATCTTCAACACCATTAGTATCCTCCAAAGCACCGGTCCTAGACGTTGAAATTGAACTTGAAGGAATATTTGCATCTACAGCAGTAGAAGCATCAACAGTGTTAGCATAATAATTAAATAAAATTTATAAATATTTGTGTAGATCAGAAATACATGTTTCAATATCAGGGGTTTCAGTTGGTCCATTATCCATATAAACATATAAAACAGTGATTAATTTGCGACAAGTGGCCATTTTGAGAGAATGATTTGAAATAGCACATATTAGGTAAATAAGGGGAATTGGGTAGAAATATTTCTTAAATTTATCTAGCATAGATTCAACAACAAAAGTATATCCTTCTTTCTTCTTCAAATTATGGAGTAAAAGATAAATTTCAGTAATATAAACTAAATCATTTGCAATAGTAGGATAATAAGCTCTAGAAAACTAAAGTGTAGCCACATAAAAAAATTGAATTTTTTTTACAACATCTTCAATGACATCCCAAGTTTTAGATGTTAACAAATGGTTAGGATCGGTACAATGAGAATTAGCAACCTCAGTTATAGGTATTTTGTTGGCCTAAAAACAGGTGAAGTTTTGAAGA
Source organism: Nicotiana glauca (assembly GCA_026770625.1). Classification (NCBI taxonomy): domain Eukaryota; kingdom Viridiplantae; phylum Streptophyta; class Magnoliopsida; order Solanales; family Solanaceae; genus Nicotiana; species Nicotiana glauca. The sequence goes on from MU698035.1 coordinate 37,173, forward strand.
TTGACAAAAGAACTCAGACATGGACCAGGTCCATCTTATGAAGCACAGTCATGATCTATATGTACATGTGAGATGCACGTGAAGAAGATAAGTCTAATTGATCGAGCAGCAATATCTCCTAATCTGATCGGAAATATTACATATTGGATAAGGAGAGAAATAATCCTTACATGAAGAGAACACAATCTACAATGAAGATAGTGTTAGAGTTTGAGATTATCATGAACTCTTCTACGATAGAAGAGCAGCTATTGAATCCCAGTAAAACTCTGATTACTAACCTATTAAATGTCAGTGTTGTTCTCTTTTACAGGTAATGCACATAAGCAGAAGTTAAACTTAAATTGAGAGCAAAAGAGCAAGGCGATTTTGCAAGCAATTTATGTGTGATTTGAGTGTACACTCCTGAAGATACTTGAATAAGATAGAAGAACCAGTTCCTAATGTTTATCTTTTATTCTAGTTCAATTGTAGTAGGTGATTTTACATTGTACCTTTCAGCTTTCATAGAAGCAATTGTATTAGGTACCTAGAGTGTTCAAGTTAGAGTTAACTTGAAGTTGTCACAACAGTTGAGGCTATGTGCCATAATGGGATTTGAGTTAATCCTTAGGTTTACAAAGAGTATTTGTAAATGTTGTTTTGGCTGAGTGATTTTAGTGGAAGTTTGGGAAAATCCTATTGAGTAGTAGGTCGTATTTTTTTCACCTTTTAAGCCAGGTGTTTTCCATGTAAAAATCTCCGTGTTCATTATTTTAAGTGTTTATTATTCTTCAAACAGTAGTAGTTGGAACACCTAGAAGAACCAGGTTCTTCTATTGTTCAGTTATGCGAAAATTAGGTACCACACAAATCACCTCCCGTCATGTGTAGTATTGACGCTTAGAAAATCAATTGGTATCAGAGCAGGTTATCCTTGAAGAGGTTAACACCTTAGGAAAAGATCAAGATGAGTGCACCACCTGGAAACTGGAAGGGCAATCCACATCTAGGCCTCCACTCTTTAATGGTCAGTACTATTCTTGGTGGAAGAACAGGATGAGAGATCATATCATAGGAGAGGACTATGAACTCTGGGACATAGTCACTGATGGTCCCCTAAAAACTACAAATAAGAATGCTAAAGGAGTGGACGTGCCAAAGACAAGAGCTAACTGCACTGCTGAAGATTTGAAGAAATGGGAGAAGAATGCCAAGGCCAAGAAATGGCTTGTGTGTGGACTGGGTCCAGACGAGTACAACAGGATTCAAAGTTGTACCACTTCCAATGATATTTGGGACACTTTACAAGTGGATCATGAAGGAACTCCTCAAGTAAAGAGATCAACAGCAACACTGCTATATTCTCAATATGAGAATTTCACTATGAAGGGATAAGAAATTATCTAGGAAATGTACACAAGGTTTACATCACTAACAAATGAACTTAAATCTCTTGGGAGAATTATCCTTGAAGAAGACAAGGTTGAGAAAATCTTAACAAGAGTCTTACCAGTGACTTGGGAAAGCAAAATCATTGCTTTTCACGAATCAAAGAACATTGCTACCCTCAAGCTGGATGAACTGATTGGAAATCTCACTGCCTATGAACTGAGGAGGCAAACCATGAAAATGGATTCATCCAAGAAGGAAAGAAGCCAGGCTCTCAGAATAGCTGAAGGTGCATACTTAGAGGATGATCAAAATGGCTATGATCACAAGAGATTTCAAGAAGTACCTAATGAGAGGAAAAGGTTCTTCAAGAGGTGAAACCTTCAACAAACCAAGGGCTCCTGAAAAATAGACCAATGAGGGTTGATACAAATGTGGTAAGACTCATCACATGATCAAGAACTGTCCTCAGTGGGAAATTGAATGGAAGAAGGAAAGGGATGAACGAAGGAATAGGAAGAAGGAACAGGTTCAACCCAAAAGGAACAAAGGATCAACAAAGGCTATGGTTGCTTCTTGGGGAGAAATTAACAAGCACTTATGGCCATCGGAGAATCAGATGATGAATAAGAGGTAAGTGTCCTTCATATCAAAGACAATATTAAATTTCTATCTAAAGAAAGGTTGCTTGAACTATTGCATGACTTCATTGATGAGTCTGAGATACTTAACAATGAGAAGGAAGATCTGTCTAGGGAGTGTGCAATATTAAAAGCCAAGTGCAGAAATCTAGAATCTAAGGCTAAAGAGAGTGAATGTAAAAATGCTGAGTTGAAGAACCTGGTTCTTGAACTTGACACCAGTGTCCTAGGGCTTAGGTCTAAAAATTTAAAAACGAAATTAGAAACAAGAAAGAAGAAAGTTGATCACACACACCTCACCTTAGAAGAAAATTTAGGAAAAATGAAGGATGAGTTGTACAGGAAGGATGAGCAGATAAGAGTCTTAAAAGAAGACCTAGGGAAGGTAAAGCATGAACTAGACAGAACTTGCAAATGGAATAAGGCTTCTGATGTACTTTCCTGGCTACAAGAATATCACAGTAGCAATAAAAGAGGACTTAGCTATGGGACTCAAGCACCTAAGTGGGACCCTAAAAGCAAGTACCTCACTCTTCCTGAAAATAAAATTTGCACACACTGTGGCAAGACTTGCTATTACAAAAATGAATGTAATGCAAAAGAAAAGGCCAGTGAAAAGAATAAAGCCTTTGTTCAAGAGAAAAATAGGCTGCCTGGGTGGACTAAAAGGAATTTGATATACCTCTTTGCCTATAGAAAGGGACCCAAACTAGTTTGTGTTACTAAGACTAACCCTTGATTTCTTTTTGCAGGTCCAAGTGAAGGGAAGCAGCCAAATATGGTATATGGATAGTGGTTGCTCAAAACATATGACTGGAAGCAAGAACCAGTTCCTTTCACTTGAGGACTTAAAAGGAGGTAATGTCTCCTTTGGAAATGGGAATAAAGGTTAGATTATTGGGGTTGGAAAGGTAGGTAAGACATACTCTCACTCCATTGAGAATGTCTACTTGATAGATGGCTTGAAGTATAGCCTAATTAGTGTGTCACAACTGTGTGACAGAGGTAACCTTGTAGCATTTACCTCTACCAAATGCTTTGTGATTCTTACCACTAACAGGATTGTTCTGTAGGGAAAAAGAGTTAAAAATATTTACATTGTAGATTTGTCTACTCTTTTATAAAATGAACTCACTTGCTTAAGTGTGTTGGATAATGATCCCCTCTTGTGGCACAAAAGAATTAGTCATGCAAGTCTGAATCAACTCAACAAATTAGTCTCCAAGAACTTGGTGATAGGGCTCCCTAACATCAAGTTCAAGGAAGATAAAGTTTGTAAGGCCTGTGCAAGGGGGAAGTAGGTAAGATTATCCTTTAAAAGCAAGAAAATGGTAAGCACAACCATGACTTTGGAACTAGATCATATGGATCTATGTGGTCCAATGAGAACATTGAGCAGAGGTGGTAAGAAATATGTGATGGTACTTGTTGATGATTACTCTAGGTTTACCTGGGTACTATTCTTAACATCTAAAAATGAAGCATTTGACATGTTTACTACTTTTGTTAGAAAGACTCAAAAACAACTAGGTAATCCACTTGCATCCATTAGGTCTGATCATGGAACTGAATTTGAAAATGCTAAGTTTGCTAAATTTTGTGATGAATATGGTATAGATCATAACTTCTCTGCCCCTAGGACTCCTCAACAAAATTGAGTAGTTGAAAGAAATAATAGGACTCTTGAAGATATGGCTAGGACAATGCTTCTTTCTAGTAAACTGCTTCATAGTTTCTGGGCAGAGGCTGTAAACACTGCTTGTTACATCATCAATAGGTGCATGACTAGACCTCTTGTAGAGAAGACTCCCTATGAATTACTTAAAGGGAGAAAGCCATACATATCCCATCTTAGGGCATTTGGATGCAAGTGCTTTATGCACCACAATGGAAAAGACTCCCTAGGTAAGTTTGATCCCAGAAGTGATGAGGGAATATTCTTGGGATATTCTTCATATAGCAAAACATATAAAATATTCAATAAAAGAACTTTGTGTGTAGAAGAAAGTGTACATATAGTGTTTGATGAAACTAACATTCTTTCTGAGAGACATGAACATGAAGATGAGGCTATTGGGCTGGTAAAAGATTTGACTGAAGTCTTAGCACAAGCTAAAGTGGCACCAAAAGAAGGAACAAGTGATGGAACAGGTTCTTCCATCCAGGGCATCTTGACAGGGGGAACTGATCAAATAGGAACTGAAATCAATCCCCTAAAGGAACTTGTTCATGACCCTGTTCCTCAGTAACAGAACATGGGAGAAACATCTAGCAGAAACTAATTGGTTGTGAAACCTCACAAGTATCAAAGTTCTCATCCTATTGAGAGCATACTTACTGATCCAACCTCTAGAGTCAAAACTATATCACAATTAAAGAATCTGTGTGCTTTTGATTCTTTCCTATCTCTTATTGAACCTAAAAATGTTGTTAAGGCTTTGCAGGATGCAGACTGGGTAAATTCAATGCAAGATGAACTCAATCAGTTCGAGAGAAGTCAAGTTTGGAACCTAGTTCCAAGACCCAAGGACAAATCAATCATTGGTACAGAATGGGTCTTCAGAAACAAACTTGATGAAGATGGAACAGTTACAAGAAACAAGACAAGACTGGTGGTCTAAGGTTACAACCAAGAGGAGGGTATAGATTATGATGAGACTTTCGCTCCAGTTGCAAGGCTAGAGGCAATACGACTCCTCATAGCCTTTGCAACACACATGGAATTCACTCTTCATCAGATGCATGTCAAAAGTGCCTTCCTGGGAATAGACACACCTCTTCAAAAATACACTTCCAAACTTGAACTGATCATTTTTTCTAGGGAAAAGAACTTTTCTCTCTGTAGAATGAATTTTTCTCTCAGCCATAGCTGAAAATGACGAGGAAATCGAAGACTAAAGGGGGAGGGTTGAACATGCAGGAGATAAATCTAAGTAATATGATCGAAACAAGAGGAATTCCGCAATCAACTGATGCTAAGAAAACTCGAAGCCTCAATGTACTGCAAGGAATACAGCCATTAGACCTGAGCCAATCTCCTACCAATGGAAGAGTAGCTAGAAACAATGAGGGAAGAAACAGGATGAGAAACACAATTCATGGGCAGATAAGGAGGAGGAAGAAGCGGAAAAGCTAAAGATTGCAGGGGAAACAAGCCCTAAGTCATGGAGCAAAATTGTAGCCAGTCCAATTTATGAAGGATTGGACCTAACTCCTCAACACCAGAATAGCTCGAATGTGAAGATTACTATGAAGGATATAAAGGAGGAAATCGATTACTGGAGTACAACAGTGGTATGTTTTGTACTGGGTTCTAATCCTCCCCAATCAGTGATGGAAGTGTACTTCCAAAGGATCTGGGGATCGTTGGGCATTGCCATTGTAGCACAGGCTAATAGAGGTGTGTTTGTGGTGAGATTCCATAGCTGTGAAAGCAAAATCAAAGTGATCGAAGATGGAGTCCAAATGTTCGACAGAAAGCCAGTGGTGGTAAAACCTTGGAATCCTGATATAGACTTGAAAAAAGAATTAGTAGACTTGATCCCAATGTGGATTAGGTTTATTGGATTGGATATTAAATACTAGGGGCAAGCTGCACTCACAAAATTGGCAGGGCTAGTAGGAAAACCATTGAAGGCTGATCGTGCTACAACACAGAAGGAGAGGCTGACTTTTGCAAGAGTTTTGGTGGAGGTTAAACCTCACCAGAGTTATCCTAACACTATCATGTTTGAGGATGAAAAAGGTAGAATAGTGGAGCAGGAGGTTTTCTATGAATGGAAGACAACTTTGTGTGAGAAATGCAAGAATTTTGGGCATGACATGAGTGAATGCAGGAGATTCATATAAGAGGAGAAAGAGAAACAAGCTAGCAAGAAGACTGGTAATGAACCAAACATAGAGAATCAACAACAAAATGAAAAGTAGGAGGGTAAGGAGCAATGCAAAAATGTAGAGGTAGCACAACAGGAGCAGGGGCAGATAGCTAGAAGCAACAAGGGGAATGAAGGAGCCACAAAAACAAATGATGTGGCAACAACATCAAAGAGTTGGCAGAGTGTAGTGAGAGGGAAAATATGGGAAAGGAAGCAACAAAGGGACATAAGAACAGGGAATTCCTTTGCCACATTAGGTGAATAACAACAGGAGAACACAGAAGAAAACAACAGGAAGAGGGAGGAGATTAGAACAGAAAAAGGGAAAGGGAGTGAGATGGCCCTGGGAAAAGGGCAGGATGGGGGCAACCGCTCATCCAATGGATAGAATAGGTTTTTGGAATTCTAGGGGACTGAACAGGCCACATAAGCAGACAGAAATGAATCTGTTTATGAACAACTAAAAAGTTGGGCTGTTTGGTCTCCTGGAAACTAAGATTAAGAGAGCAAAAGCACAGCAAACTGCTCTTAATCTTTGTGGAGGGTGGTCATTTACTACTAACTTAGTAAAACATCCAGCAGGCAGGATTTGGGTTGTATGGAAATCAGGTGTGTATGATGTTAACATCACAAATGTTACGGAATAACTTATTCATAGTATGGTTACTCACAAAGGGACAGGTAACAAGTTCAATGTTACCATAGTGTATGGGTTCAACAGCCAAAGCATGAGAAAGCAAATGTGGGGGAATATTAGAAGTATACACCAGTAGAATAGGGGTCCCTGGGCCATTATGGGGGATTTCAACTGTATACTGAGTACTGAAGAAAGAATAGGAAGCAGGGTGACACTAGCAGAAATCAGAGATTTTAGGAAATGTATGGAGGATTGTTCTATGCAGGATATGAGATCTTCTGGTGCATTCTATACATGGAGCAATAAGCAAGTAGGGGGAGATAGAGTAATGAGCAGAATTGACAGAGTCCTCACAAACTATGAATGGAAGACTCAACTGCCAACATCTGAGGTACACTACTTACAACCAGGACTATTTGAGCATTCACCAGGTTTAATAAATTGGGAGGGAGGGGGACATCAGAGTAAGAGAAGATTTAAGTACTTCAACATGTGGAGTATGGCATGGGATTTTAAAGAACGAATAAAAGCAAACTAGAACACTGATTGGGGAGGGGAGGGGGGTTACAAAGATGTACCAACTGGTGGGGAAAATGCATAGAATCAAGAGCACATTGATGAAAATCAACAAGAAGAGATTCAGTAATATTGAACAAAGGGAAGAGGAAGCATTGAATAGGTTGCAGCAATGTCAAAGTCAGGTGCAGCAGGATCCTAGGAATAAAGCCTTGATAAATGAAGAAGTAAGACTAAATGAGGAAAGCAGCAAATGGTCAAAGACAAGACTCATGTTCTTGCAGCAGAAGGCTAAGGCACACTGGCTCAACCAGGGTGATCATAACACTAAGTACTTTCATGGTATTCTGAAGGCCAGGAGGAACAACAACCGAATATTCCATATAAAGGGTATGAAGGGGCATGATATTGTTGATCCAGCAAAGATCCCAGAGGCATTTATAGAATTCTACATAGAATTACTTGGGAAGAGTATGAAGGATAGAGATCATGTTAACAGTCAAATTATCAGACAAGGTCCAATTGTGCAAGAGGAGCAGAGAACTGAATTAGATGCAGAATTCAGTAATAAAGAGGTGAGGGATGCCCTATGGGCAATTGCAGGTGACAAAGCACCAGGTCCAGATGGATTTGGCAGCCAATTTTACAAAGATTGCTGGGAAGTTGTAGGTTCAGATGTAAAAGAGGGAGTGCTGGAATTTTTCAAAGAAGGAAAGATGCTCAAAGCCATCAACAACACTATGATCACTCTCATACCAAAAAGCTCTCATGCTGAAGCAGTTGGAGATTACAAACTTATAGCTTGTTGCAACACAATCTATAAGGTGATTTCAAAAATGCTGTGCAATAGGCTCAGGAAAGTCTACCTGGGCTTATATCCTCTAATCAAAGTGCCTTTGTGGAAGGCAGGAGTATTGTTCATAACATATTGATTTGCCAAGACTTGGTGAGATTGTACAAAAGGAAGAATACAACCAAGAGCTGTTTGATCAAAGTAGACCTAAGAAAGGCATTAGTGGGGGTTTGTGGAAGAAATGATGCATTTATTGAATCTCCCTCATAAGTTTATAAAGTGGATAATGGCTTGCATCACAACTACACAGTACACAATTGCAGTGAATGGAGATGTGCATGGAAGTATCAAGGGCAAAAGAGGATTGAGGCAAGGGGACCCTGTCTTACTATTTGTCATATGCATGGAATATCTCTCAAGAATAATGAAGTGGATTGATGAGCAGAAAGGATTTCAATTCCACACCAAATGTAGAGGACTCAAATTCAACCACTTATGTTTTGCAGATGATGTGCTTTTCTTCTGTAAAGGGGAATGCAATCAGTGGAATTGATCTTGAGAGGGTTGGAAACATTTTCAAGAGCATCAGGATTACATACTAGTGCAGCAAAATCATATATCTACATTGCAAATATGGAGGAGGACTGCATTCAGGATATCTGTGAGCTCACTGGCTACCAGAGAGGGGACCTTCCATTAAAATACTTGGGAGTACCAATCTCAGCCAGGAAGCTATCAGCTACAGATTGTGAAATGCTAGTGGAGAAGATGGCTAACAGAGTGAGAACCTGGAGTTCAAGAAACATTTCCTATGCTGGCAGGGTAATGCTCGTCAACTCAGTATTGATGCATATCCACTCTTATTGGACTTCAATATTCATCCTTCCCAAGAAGGTACTTAAAAGTATAACAAGTATATGTAGAAGCTTCCTATGGGATGGGAAAGGGAATTCAACAAAAATGGCACTTGTAGCATGGGACATAGTATGTAAACCAAAGCAACAGGGTGGTTTGGGGATAAAAGATTGTTTGGCATGGAATGAAGCAGCAATGATGAAATATGTTTGTAACATAGCAAATAAAGAGGATAATCTGTGGGTGAAATGGGTGAATCATGTATACATAAAAGAGCAGGATTGGTGGAAGTATGTTCCACCAGTGGATAGCTGTTGGTATTGGAAGAAAGTATGTGCATGTAGAGACAAATTTGCTGCTGGTTTTGTCAACAATGGCTGGCTTAAACTGGGGGACAAATATACAATACAAAGTTGATACCGATGGTATAAAGGTGAAGTAGAGATTAATCCATGGTATCGAGGGGTATGGGGTCAGATGAATGTGCCAAAACATAGCTTCATGAGCTGGCTTGCCATGCACATGAAGCTATTGACAAAGGAGAGGCTGCAAAAGTTAAAGTTATGCCAAGATAGTGATTGCTTGATATGTGGAAGACATAAGCAAATAGTGGAGCACTTGTTCTTTGAATGCAAACTATCAGAGGAGTGCCTGAAGGAGCTGCTAAAGTGGATGAAAAAAGGAACAACAAAAACTGACCTTGAAGGTATATGGAGGAGAATAATCAGGGGAACACAAGGGAAGAGATGCAGAGAATTCACAACAGCAGTAGTGACAGCATTAATATACAGAATTTGGTGGGCAAGAAATGAAGCATTATGGAACCAGCGGGTTCCCACAGTGAAGAGTATATGTACACAAGTGAAGCAAGAATGTAAGACTAGAATAGTTCCTCTGTTAAACAAAAAATATAGCAGAAAAGAAAGAGAATGGATAGATCAATTGTATAGATATGGATAGGAATATAGAGAAGGAAGTATAGGAAATATAGAAACACAGAATAGAGGTATAGAGGCATACGTGGGAGAGCGAGGGGAAGTTTTGTAAAGGCCTTGTTTATTTGTGAATAAAAGCTTTCTGTTTCACCAAAAAAAAAGTGCCTTCCTGAATGGCTACCTAAAAGAAGAAGTGTTTGTGAAACAACCTCCAGGGTTTGAAAGCAATGAATGTCCTAAGCATGTGTACAAATTAGACAAGGCTCCCAGATCATGGTATGAACGATTGTCCAAATTCTTGCTTGAACATGGCTACAAAAGAGGTAAAATTGACAATACTTTATTCTTGAGGGAAAAAGGTAAATATCTTCTAGTGGTACAAATATATGTTGATGACATAATCTTTGGGGCCAACACTGATAAACTAAGTAAGGATTTTGCCAAATTAATGGGGAGTGAGTTTGAAATGAGTATGATGGGTGGGCTTAACTTTTTCTTAGGCTTACAGATCAAACAAAGCCCAAACGGAACCATGATCCATCATCAGGAATATGCAAAGGAGCTAATCAAAAAGTTTAAAATGGATGAATCAAAGGAAATAGACACCCCCAATGTAACTGGCCACTAAATTAGACATAGATGAACTTGGTTTATCTGTTGATCAGAAGTTGTATAGGGGTATGGTTGGTTCACTTTTATACCTTACTGCTAGCGGACCTGACATAGTTTTCAGTGTAGGGCTTTGTGCTCGCTTCCAGGCTAATCCAAAAGAGTCTCACTTGACTACTGTCAAGAGGATACTAAGATATTTGAAAGGCACTACTGATCTGTGTCTTTGGTACCCTTAAGGTAGTAATTTCAATCTAGTAGGGTATGCTGATGCTAATTATGCAAGTTTTCTTGTGGATAGGAAAAGCACCTCAGGTATGGCTCATTTTCTTGGTTCATGTCTTGTATCATGGGCCACTAAAAAGAAAAATTCAGTGGCCTTATCCACTGCTGAGGCTGAATATGTTGTTGCTGCCTCTTGTTATGCTCAATTGCTATGGATTAAACAAAAGCTGGTAGATTTTGGCATTGAAGTTGGTTGTATTCCTATATTCTGTGATAACTCTAGTGCTATAAGCATGACAAAGAACCCTGTTCATCATAAGAGGACTAAGCACATAGATGTTAGACACCACTTCTTAAGAGATAACTATGAGAAATGATTGATCTCCATAGAATTTTGTGCTACCGATAAAAAAATTGCTGACATCTTCACTAAAGCACTGAGTAGAGAAAACTTTGAGAGGAACAGGTTGGAATTAGGGATGATTAAGATCACCTAATAGGTCCAGATGATAATGCACAATGAAAAAGAAAAAGAATAAAATAGAAAAAAAAATTGGCTAGGAACTCTGAACTTGTGTAAATATCTAGATTAATTCTTACTCAGCTTCATACTTTAATTAGTATAATCCTGTGACATGTGTTGACTCACTAATCTCTTACAAAATTTTCTCTATTATGGTAATTTGAGGCATGTTCAAGAGAATTCTAAATAAAGAACATGGTTCATCAGTATGGGTTCATCTGAAATCTAAGGTATGTTTTCTATACTCTGCACAATTAGACATATAAATATTTAAATAAGGAGCAGAAGTCCTCCAATTTTTAAATTCCGAGAAAATTCTATCCATTAGCTTTGAACCAGTTCCGTCTGCCTAGAGCTCTAAAACGAAAAAATTGCCTAAAATCTAGGAAAGATAAACTGATCATTCAAACCTGAAATTTCAGGTTGATTAGACGTCTAATTGACCACTGTTAAAGCTACAGTTACTCATTAAATGTGTATCTCTCTTTAAATACACATCATTCCTTCTGCCAACTCTATAATTCCAAAACCGTCAATTTTTTTTACTCTCACTTGCTTTTTTCTTCTCCAAAATTATAACCCCCTAATTCTCTCAAAAACCAGCGATTATGACTAACCCACAAGATAATCCTGGAACTTTTCCGCAACCCACTCCATCTGATTCATCTCCTTCTCCTCCACCCAGCACTACTCCCAAACCCAAGCTCAGAAGGGTTAAAATGCTTGCTCGAGAAATAGTAGCAACTGGAGCTCTCAAGAAGAAATTGAATGAGAAATTAAAGGCAAGCCAGACCCCAGTCTCCGACTCCAACTCTGATTCTGAGTCATACAAATCCGCTAGTGAAGGGGAAGGACTTGGGTCTTCTGACTCTGAAAGAACTCAAGAATCCCCTTCTAAGGTAAGTTCCTCTGTGTCTGAAAATCTAGAAACTAGGTTTGTTCTGGTTGGACCCATTAGGGATATTGAATTACCTGAGTTACGAAAGAGTTGAGGTAAAAAGAATTTTGAAAAACAAAAAGAGAGAGAGGGTACATGTGATGAAGAGAGGGGAAATGGGAAAAGAATGGTTGATCATTCACCCACTACTGGGCTATCTACGCCTGCTATTTGTGTTGCTGAACAATAACTTGTAGAAGAAAGTAGCAAGAAGCCAGGGGGAAGTGGTTCTGGTAAAGCTGCTGAAGGGTTGGTTAACTTAAGTTCACAAAGAGATGAAATTGGTTCATCAGTTGAAGAAACCCTAGCAGACCTGTTGAAAAAGGTTTGGGGGAGTTATGATCCAAAGAAAAGACGCTCTACCACATCAAAAGACCCAGTGCTCCCAAATCCTCTAAGAAAAGAAAGGCTTCCTCCCCAACACCTATTGCCACTTCTTTTCCAAAGGGAAGAGCCACAAGAAGCAGGGTGAAATAGAGGGAGGCTGATCTACAAAGGGCTTTAGCTAAAAGTAAGAAGAAAAGAATAGATAAAGGAAAGGGGAAGGTTTCAGAGTCCTCAGAGGCCGCTAAAGATGAAGAGATGGAACTGGTCCATCAAGAAAGGGTTACATTAGTGGAGGTTCCGATCCCCAAGCCCAAAAAGCCAAAGACTTATTCCAAGAAGTCTTCCTCTGTGTCTAAGGCTGCTGAACCTTCACTAGCCAAGAGGACAAGGTCCGCAGTGAAAAACAAACAAGCAAAAATTTCTGTAGAAGAGGAATGGAGTGGAGAAGATGTAGAAGATGATTCTGATAGTGAACAAGACAAGCTTTCCATGTGTGGAAAAAGAAAAATCTTTAAGGGTAGACTGCGGAAAGACCTGGTGGAACTAGGGATGATTAGACTGGTGTATGCTTTAGCTGCTCAGGGATGGAAGGACATGGTCCTTCAGATAGATGGTAGGCTAGCAAGAAATGAGCTAATTGAGTTTATGGAAAATGCAGAGGTTAAGGATGTCAAGGTTAGTAGCCTGGTGAAAAGAGTTCAAGTGTATTTTTGATGCAGAAAAATCGAGAGAGATCCTGGACATACCCTCTGAAGGGTTTGATGACTATATAAGGCAAAGGTGGCCTTGTCTGGGCTCCCTCCCTACTACTCTTGCAATTACCAGGAGGTTTTGTGATTATGAAGATGTGAATGAAGTCAGGGCTGTGCAGAAAAGTGAAATGAGGCCTGAGCATAAGGTCTTGTTTGAATTTGTCAATAAGTGTTTATTGCCCAGACAGGAGAGAATGCATATTGCCAATTACATGGATCTAGTTCTTATGGAGTGCCTCGAAAGTGGAAGGGAAATTAATTGGCCTACCTTCATCATCAAGCTACTGGACAGGGTCATCAATGGCTCCAAGGCTCATACTATCCCCTATGGCTTTATTCTGACTATTGTGCTGGATAGGTGCAATGTGCCTCTGAAGAAATGGGAAATGGCCTCGAGCAAGGATCACTTTGGCATTAATACTTTTCTTGCTTGTGACTATTTAGTCAATTCCATCCCAAATAAACCTGGTTCATCCCAGAAGACTCCTATCAACAGCAAAGTCAGGACTCTAGTTCAGGAATATGCAGCCAAAGATGTAGCTAGGCTCAAGGCTCGTGTGGCAGAAGTGGAATCTGAGAGGGATGTTCTCAGAACTGAGCTTACCAAAGTAAAGGAGAAGAATGATGGAATTCTTCATAATATGGTGAATCTTCTCCAAGCCCGAAACCAACCCTCTAGCTCCCCCCAAGCCTTAGGACTCCTAGTTTTTGTCTCCTGAACTTGTTCAGTACCTTTAGTGACCCAGATTAGGAATTTTTCTATTTTTTGTTTTTTGCTCATGGTTTGAATGTTTTTTTTGTGTGGATTGTGGTGGCAACATATCTCTGTCAATGATAACTACTATTTTTCTCTTGTTCAATGTTAATCTGTCCTTGATAGTTTAAAAATGTTTGCTTGATTACTGATGATTAAACCATGATTGCACTTGCAGTTGCCCTAGTGGCCATGAGTACTTATTAAAATCTAGGACTCCCACATAGTATGAAACTTTTCGATGATGCCAAAAGGGGGAAGAGATATTGTGCTTTACACATTCTAAATAAGTGATATTTATAACCTAATTAACCTGGTCCTTGATGATAAGTGAATTTTCTAAATTTGGTATTGATAGTTAAGCTGAGTTTTTACAGGTTCCAAATAAGTAAAAAGCACAGAGTTTGTCATCTTCAAAAGGGGAGAATTTGTTGGCCCAAGAACATGTGAAGTTTTAAAGATTGACAAAAGAACTCAGACATGGACCAGGTCCATCTTGTGAAGCACAATCATGATCTATATGTACATGTGAGATGCACGTGAAGGAGATAAGTCTAATTGATTGAGCAGCAATATCTTCTGATCTAATTGAAAAGATTGCATATTGGATAAGGAGAGAAAGACTCATTACATGAAGAGAACACAATCTAGGATGAAGATAGTGTTAGAGTTTGAGATGATCATGAACTCTTCTACGATAGAAGAGTAGAAATTGAATCCCGGTCAAACTCTGATTACTATCCTATTAAATATCAGTGTTGTTCTCTTTTACAGGTAGTGCACATACGCAAAAGTTAAAATTAAATTGAGAGCAAAAGAGCAAGGTGATTTGAAAGCAATTTATGGGTGATTTGAGTGTGCACTCCTGAAGCTACTTGAATGAGATAGAAGAACCAGTTCCTAGTGTTTATCTTTTATTCTAGTTCAATTGTAGTAGGTGATTTTACATTGTACCTTTCTGCTTTCATAGAAGAAATTGTATTAGGTACCTAGAGTGTTCAACTTAGAGTTAACTTGAAGTTGCCGCAACAGTGTGCCATAACGGGATTATAGTTAATCCTTAGGTTTACAAAGAGTATTGGTAAATGATGTTTTGGCTCAGTGATTTTAGTGGAAGTTTGGGAAAATCCTACTAAGTAGTAGGTTGTGGTTTTTTCTCCTTTTGAGCCAGGTGTTTCCACATAAAAATCTTTGTGTTCTTTATTTTAGTGTTTAGTATTCCGCAAATAGTAATAGTTGGAACACCTAGAAGAACCAGGTTCTTCTATTGTTCAGTTAAGCAAAAATTGGGTATCAAACAAATCACCCCCCTCTTGTGTGGTTTTGACAATTAAAATATTATTTTTTATATTTATAACAACATCTTAAGAATAAGTAAGTATAATTTCACCTAGTAACTATTTCTTCAGGCATGAGTCTTGGTTTTAGTCCATATTGTACACATTTTTTCTTAAATGCGTTTAATCTAGCTGTCACGACCCAAATCCCAAACCCGGTCGTGATGGGGCCTCTCGTGAAGACAAGGCCAGCCAACAAAACAAATGCTTCCTTTTAACATTTATTTAACATTTATAAAACTAAAACATGATTAGCATAATCAAAAGCGCGGAAAACAACGATAACAACAAGGAACCATCCCGTTACAGCCCGACATCGGGGTGTCACTAGTCATGAGCTACTACAGAGTTCACTAAAGTACTAC
>MU698045.1:0-38473 GCA_026770625.1 Nicotiana glauca
ATATATATATATATATATATATATATATATATATATATATATATATATATATATATATACAGACACACACACATAATATATATATATATATATATATATTGTATATTGTAGTTTTTTTAATTATTTTCATATATATTGTAGTTTTTTTAATTATTTTCGTTTTAAGATATATATAACTAATTATTAAATAAATAAGTAATTTAATAACAAATTATGCCATGGGCTTTTTTTAATCTATATTTTTTATTATTTTCATTTTTATAGTTATATAAATTTAAATGTAATAGATAATAACTAATTAATAACTAAAAAATTAATTAGTAACTAATTAGCCATGTGGCTTTTTTTCATGATGCCACTTTGCTTAAGGAGAGGGCTTTATCCTCTCCTTTTAATAATATATAGATATAGATATAGATTTTTTATTTAAAAACTCCAACTTGAAACAACTCATCGATTTGAAACTATAGATATAGATATGGTAGTTTTTTATTTTTTATTATTTTTGTTTTTATAGTATTTAAATTCAAATATAATAACTAATAATTAATTATTAACTAAAAAACTAACTAGTAACTAATTATGCCATGTGACTTTTTTTTATACTGCCACTTGGCTTAAGGAGAAAGCTTTATCCTCTCCTTTTAATAATATATATAGATATATAGATATGTCTTGACTCATCCATTGCGTCGAAAATGTCAACTTTTTTAATCTTTCTAATTATAATAAATTTTACTTGTGCCGCATAATACATACTTGTTCATCACATTCACTTGCTGAAAAAAATTATTTTAATAATTGTATGATCTTAAATATACTAGAAGATTCCTAGACTGTAATATACCATTAAAAATAAAATAAAAATCTAAAATAAAATATTTTCAAATATAAAAGGTATCATTTTTTTTTTCGGAACAGAGTACTAAAAAAATAATGAAATTATGGACATTCCACAACATGCATTAGAGTATATATCTTTGTATTATGCATGTGGAAGTGTTTTACCTTCTTATTAGTTTCTTGCACGTCGATTTGAGGAGAAACCCATTAATGATGGTTCACGCACACATTAATGATGGTTCACGCATAGAAAAGTAGGTGCTCATGTTAATCACTTTCGGTGCGGGCATTCATTAATCTACAATTAGTGTATACCCCCACTAGTCACCATCCTAATTAACCCTACTTGTCATATATTTTAACAGACGAGAGTAAAATCACGAAGGATGATGCCGTGCACTTATATTGTTCTCTTTATTTTTGCTTATCGTTGAAGTTTTGGTGTTCTTTATGCTTCTCTATAGAAATTCTGTTTGTACTTGTTATCCCACCACATCATGTTCCCCATTCCTAACTTTAACTGTTAGTTTTGTAGTTATTACTTGTTGTATACGATATAACTGTACAGGTTTATTTGGTAGTCTTGTCCTAGCGTCATCACTACTTTACCGAGGTTAGACTCGATACTTACCAGCACATGGGTTCGGTTGTGTTGATACTACACTCTGCGCTGTGTGCAGATCCAGGTGCTGGAGCTTTTGGACTACAGTGAGGTTGCTGCCTTCAGTCCAGCGGCAGAGACCCGAGGTAGTCCTGCAGACGTTCACAGGCCTTGGCGTCTTCCTCTATCCTTCTATTCTGCTTCTTTTATGTATTTCAGAGACATATTTGTATTTATCTTTCAGACCACTGTTTGTAGCATTCGTAGATAGTGCGTGATATTGTGACACCAGTTATGGGTAGAGTTGTATTTTGGATTTCCATATTAGTGTTTAGTGATATTATCAGATTTCGTCTTCCGCATTTATTTTATTATTATGGTTATTCCGTTGTTGATCGCCTGTTATATTGAATTGTTAAAAGGTTAAGAAAAAGGATAATGATTCTATAATATTCGGCTTTCCTATAGCTTTCATGGGTAGGTGTCATCACGACTTTCGAGGGTGAAAAATTTGGATTGAGACAGTAAAAATCCTTACCCGAACCCATAGATTGAATGGAGGGCTATATAAAAACAATAAAACTAAGAAGTGAGTCATGGAAGAAGCAGCGGTGATTAAACCAAAAAAAGAAAGAGAACACTCATACCAATTGAGAAATAGATAAATCAGCCGAGAAAACTTTGGAACCAAATTAAAACACCTCAAAGAAATCAAATTCAAAAATGATGATCAGAATAATTTCTAAAATGGACTATTAAAGTGTGGCAGTAGAAAATATAAATTGAAAGTGCAATACACATGTTTAGAGATGAATAGGATGAAGAAACTCAATCATCAACTTACCCTAAAAGTTAAAATATATTATGTGGTGTAAGTCAAGGCAATAATAGACAAACACCATATACTCATTTAATGAGATGGTCAACTACACAGTACTATTCACATGGAATCTAGTACAACAACATGTTCGTCCCACCCCAACTCCCATTTCTATATAGTAGTAAAGTAAAGTAATGTCAAATTAAACAAGAAGCTAACACCCCCCCCTCCCCCCCTACACACACACGACAAGGGGAAGGGGTCCTGCCTATTCTATGCATGCCAACTTTGATATTGTCTACGTCCACACTTCTATATTTTATGTTTTGTAACTAATAAAGTGATCAAAATGAATTAAAGTAAGTATGGCCCCCCAAAAAACACAAGAAACTAATACATGAAGTATTGATGCATCCATCATTGTATACATCTACCTATTAAGAGTTCATCATTGCTTGGATCAACCACTCACATATTCACGCACTTCTAACAGAATATATACGCTAACAGTAAAACAGATCTTTTACATTATTAATACAGTTTAGTTTGTGATACAAGTTGATTCATTACCGTGTTATCAGGTTATAATTATATACTAGGTTATAAACAAATACTAATTAGAAAAATTATATGTAATTAACTTATGATGATTAGATCATACAAATTCTTTTTACACTATTAATACACAAAACTTGAACCTTCGAGGGACCTGGCTCCTCCCATTAATAATCTCTCCATTTCCCCGGTTCTAGGCTGAGCGGTGTACACGTGTCCCTCAAAATACTTGATGGAACTGATTTATTTCATTAAGCATTATGATAGGTCGTTTTAAGTACTAGCTTTAATGTACGTATTCCGAGACCTTGTATAACTCTATTTGATGATTTATGGCTTGCGTGCATGATCCGTATCGTTTTCCGCAAAGTTTTTATGTGAAATTTTAAAGAAAAATTAATTTCAAAGTTTGGGTTGACTACGGTCAATGTTCTTAATAACGACCTCGAATAGTCATTTTGACTATTTCGGTAGGTTCGTATGATGTTTTTAGACTTGTAAGTACGTTTGGTTGAGGTACCAGGAAACCTGAGCGCATTTCGGCGCATTATGTGAAAAATTGAAAAAATGAGTTTTAAAGTTAAAATTTTGAATTTTGATGATCGATTCTTGATATTTGATGTTATTTTGATGATTTAAGTTAGCGAACAAGTTTTATGATGTTATTACACTTGTGTGCACATTCAGACCGAAGGGCTCGGGCGAGTTTCGGATGCATTGCAAACTCAATTAGAATAATTGATGCATAACTGTTTCTGGTGTAAACTTGCAGGTTTTACAATTGCGAAGACCTGGTTGCAATTGCGAGCCTCGCATTTGCAATATCAGGCTCTTAAATGCGAAAATGGGCCAGGGTCTGGGACTTTGCATTTGCAAAGTAAAGTTCGATTTTGCGAACTGAGCTGGAATTGCATTTTCGACACGATGCATAGAAGAACAACTTCATATTTGCGAAGCACTACTCGCATTTGCGACTAGGGGCTATTTGCAAATGTGATGAATATGTCGCATTTGCGACTACTACATAACTGGCACAATAATCGAATTTACGATCAGTGGTTCACTTTTGTGATGGTCACGACATTTGCAGTTGGGTAAAATATGAAAAAATTGGGACTTAGTTTATTTTATGTCATTTTTCAATCCCAAGCTCTGTAGAGGCAATTATTGAAGAGGATTTTCTTCCCAAATTCATTGGTAGACAACTTTAACTAGTTTTTAATCAATTTAAATTACTTTTTCATGAATTTTCACATCAAATGCATGAATTTAAGGTAGAAATTAGGATTTTGGAAAGAATTTAGGTATTTTTTAAAATTGAGATCTAGAATTCATCGGATTTTGAAATAAATTACATAATTGGGATCGAGGGTAAATGGGTAATCGAGATTTGGTCTGAACCTCGAATTTCAACCAAGCAAATTCGGAGTTGAATTTGGTTGTCTCTTTCCAAAATGATCAAAATTGAATTTTTTTTTTCATGGGTAGTTTCTAAAGCTTATTTTTGATGTTTGAATGATATTTGGCTACATTTGGTTTGTTTGGAGGCTTGTTCGAAAGGAAAAGCCATACTTTATTGTTGAATTGATTCCGAAAAGAGGTAAGTGTCGTGGTTAACCATGACTTGAGGGAATTAAAGCGTAATTGGTCCATTTGCTACGTAATTTATTTGTGAGGATAACGTATATGCAAGGTGACAAGTGCATATGCGTGTCCATAGGAAGCCTGTGGGGCGGGCTTCTTAATTGCTCGTTTTTGTGTATACTATGCTTTCTTTAATCCATATTATTACTTGTTCGGTGCTTTAATTGTTACTTGCATATACTAGTTAATTCATGTTTTCGTCCTTGTATGCTTTAATTTGTTGTATGTTTCCATGTATCTGTGTCGTCATTTATTAACTGTCTTTACTTGCCTTGTATTTTTTGTATGTGTTTAGATAGCCGCTTTTATTTGTCTTATGTCTTTATTTGTTTAATTTTCTTATTGTGTTTCATTGATAAATATGCCGTAGTTGGTTGTAGTATTGTACGTACATATTTTATATTTTAGAATCAAGTTCACGCCGTAACCGATATATGTCACGATCCAAAATCCACTAAGGGTCGTGGTGACACCGGACACCGCTGTCGGGCAAGCCAACCAAGAATGCATAATTAAATTTCAGTCTTAGTATTTGCGGAAATTATTTTTCTTATACGTTGAATATTAAACAATAAAGATTTTACAAATATAAACATAAAGTCAATAAAGGACTTAATACTGAATAATCCAAAATCCTCCAAGAACCCGGTGTCACAAGTGCATGAGCATCTACAGATAAGGAAATAAAATACAACATCCGTCCGAAATACAGTGGATAAGAAATAGATACAATATACTGAAAGGGACTATACTAGCTACAGGTCACCTCGAATAATGCAACTCACCTAGTCCCAGAATCATCCGCGCTGCTACGCCCAGTAGGCTACTAGGGTTATATATACCTGTGCAACAAAAATGCACAGAAGTGTAGTATGAGTATGTAAAGCACGTGTACTCAATGATTATCCCGTCTAATCTCGAAGAAGTAGAGACGAGATCATCTACTAGAGGTCAATTGACAATATACTAAAAATGTGAGGAAATCATAGATTTATATAATAGTTCTAATTCACGAAGCCGGAAAACAGGTAAGCACCTTCAACAAATAATCAAGAATTTACAAGGTTTACTCTTCATTATCTTATCAATTTATATCAAGCGACGAAGGGCAAATTTCACATTTAAAATTCTCAAGCGACAAAATAACATGCGCAAATCACACCGAGGCGACGGCCCGATCCAACAAAAATATAAATTGTGCACTGCCGAGGGTCAAACGGCCCGAACCATAGATGCATCTATTATCTCGCTTGCGAATCTATCCATGCTACGTGCTCAACATAAAATAAACAATCGCCCTGCTCGGGAATCATCTATGCGACAGAGGTACACAAAAAATACATGCTCAAATAGCCAATTAAGAATTTATCGAGGTATAATTATCCAAATAAAACCAATTCTCCTTTAATAATTTTTAACAAATGAAGTTTAATCCTTTTAGAATTTCACTTACTAATTCAATGTGATTTAAGCAATTCAAGCTATCAATAGGTTCATAAATAATCCAAGTATAACATGCTTTTGGGTCCTAACTACCCGGACAATAGCATAATAGTAGCTACGCACGGACTCTCGTCATCTCGTGCGTACGTAGCCCCCACAAATAGGAGCACATAATCAATTATTTCACCTATGGGGATAATTTCCTCTTACAAGGTTAGAAAGGAGACTCACCTCACTCCGAAGATCCATAACCGGCTTCCGTGCCCTTTCGAAGGCTCTAATTGATGCACCACGCTCCAAAACTAGCCAATGGTTACGAAATCCATTAATATATGCTCAATTATTTATTACAATCTAATTTATAGCAATTCTTAACTCCGATCGAAAAGTTGACCAAAACGCCCTCGGGCCCACGTGCCCAGAATTCGAAATTTTCCGAAGATAAAGATTACCCATGACCTTAGGAACTCAATTATATAATTTTTACTAAATTCCATACTCAATCTCGTGGTTAAATCCCAAGAATACAAATTATAGGTCTTTCTACCGAAACTCCCAAATTTCTACTAATTTCAATGCTCAAATCCATGCATAGTTGATGTATTTAACTCAAAATAGGTGGGGATAACTTACCTTATCATTGATGATGAAAATCCTCTCTTGAAGCTCCCCAAAAATCGCCGAAACTATGAAAAATATGAGAAAAATGGCCAAGTCCCGATTTTAAAACAACCATTCTGCCCCAGCTATTTCGCACCTGCGGTCCATTGACCGCTTCTGCGGTTCCGCAGGTGCGGTCCAAATACTGCATATGCGGTCCTCCCTGGGCCACCTCAATCTCGCTTCTGTGACAAGCCTCCTACAGATGCGGTCCCACTTCTGCAGAACTAAGACCGCATCTGTGGTTCTCCCCACGATGCCCTCGCCCGCTTCTGCGTCCAAATTTCCGCAGATGCGGTCCCGCTTCTGCGGAACCTTGGGCGCATCTCCGGCCCTTGAACCTTTGACCAAAAACTGCTTTTGCGGCTTCCTTTCCTCTTCTGCGTGGACGCTTCTGTGGTTAGCCCACCGCAGAAGCAAAAATACCAGCAACCAGATCCTTCATCCCTCTTCTAAATTCTAAATTCGATCCGGAATCCACCCGAGGCCCCCGGGACCCCAACCAAACGTACCAACTAATCCCAAAACACATTACGGACTTGCTCGAGGCCTCAAATCACATCAGACAATACGAAAATCACGAATTACATCCCAATTCAAGCTTTATGAACTTTAGAACTTCAAACTTCTACTTTCGATGCTTAAACCTATCAAATCATGTCCGATAAACCTCAAATTTTGCATACAAGTCATATTCGACATTACGGACCTACTCCAACTTTTGAAATTAGATTCTGACCCTGATATCAAAAAGTCCACCCCCGGTCAAACCTCTCAAAACCTACAAATTTCTATCTTTAGCCAAATGGCTCAAAAATGACCTACAGACCTCCGAATTCACTTCCGATCGTGCCCCCAACTCTAGAATCACCACACGGAGCTATTCACAGTCTCGAAATCCAAACAGATATCAATAACACTAAAATGCACTTAAAGCAAAACTTATGAAATTTCTTCTAAAATGCTAACTTCCACAATAGGCACCGAAACGCTTCCGGGTTATCCGAAACCCGAACTGGGCATACGCTGAAGTCCGAAAAAATCATACAAACATGTTGGAATCTTCAGATCCTGATTCCGAGGTCGTTTACTCAAAATTCAAATCCTAGTTCATTCTTTCAACTTTAAGCTTCCAAAATGAGAATTTTCTTTCCAAATCGACTCTGAACTTCCCGGAACTTAATTCTGACCACGCGTACAAGTCATAATACCTTAAATGAAGCTGTTCATGTCCTTCAACTATTGAATGGAGCGCTGGACTCAAAATGACCAGTCGGGTCGTTACATTCTCTCCCACTTAAACATACGTTCGTCCTCGAACGTGCTGATAACTACACCGGAATGGTCTGAAATTGCTATTTAACTTCCCATGCACCTTCCCGTGCTACCACAGCTTAGTTGAACACATTAGCTCAATCCATTCTGAAGATATTCTCTTTTATTCAAGCAGATACGCCTTAAGGCCTAATTCCAACTTCCGGAATCTCATGCCCGTCCTGTTCCCACCATAAGGCCACCATATTAATCACCACACACTGTACTCAAACATAGCTCCATAACTTTGCTGAATTCATTCCTAGCATCACTTTACTCACCGGACAACTATAACCTTTTTTTGATCAACTTAGTCTAAATCCTACCAATCCGATGCTCCAAATGCACCCCATGACATACACAGGTCTTACTCCAACCTATATAATACCGCCACGACGAAAGGAATGTGCAGAAATTTATAATCAACTACCGAGTCAACAAATCATTAGGTCTATACTCCTGACAAAAACCTTATACTCATTCTGAACCCAATAATGGCCTTGTCTCCATAACATACCTCATCCAGCTGGATTGCACAAAATCCTAGATCAAGGGGTCTCGTCCCATCTGATACAACTGCTCAGGCAATAAGCCACCCAACCATTATCAAAAGTCCCATATGATGCTACACTATGCCAACAGGCTACCATATCGAACACGATATATAAAGGAAAGCAAACTTCGAGAAGGAGATTCAACTACACCGCTCGCGGATCATGCATGCGATGCGATCGACTTAATTAAACAAAGACCCCGCTCGTGAATCATACATGCGACGCTGGCATACAACTAATATAAACTTCCCTCACAAAATAGGAAGAAAAACACATAAAACAAATACAGGGAATTGTACTCAGCTTTACATTGTTGCGGCGTGCAACCCGATCCGAACAACATAACTATGGCGGCGTGCCACCCGATCCACCCATAAAACTCGCATAAGGAGGTACACACCGAGCTAGACTGCTCATTTCAATAATATACCGAATATTAGTCACAAGCACACTAAGTGCATAATAACATCCATGAGGGAACATATAGCGTCATAAGCTACAAAACTCAAGCACAACTGAGATGCGATATACAAACTGAATCTCAAGAGCCATCTTGCTCATAAAACATCACTTCTACGCGGATCCTAAACACATAAGCAATTTCTCAAGCCGTCTCATAACTCACACGGCGCAATGCATCACTTCATGAAATATCTGCCAATGAAATAACACCCTGACTACTCCTACATAAGGAGCACATCACTGAAATGAACACGTTTGGCCTGATATAGAGTCCATATTCACATTGAATCCATCTATCGACCTCAAGCCGATTCTGATTGACCTGACTAGGCTAATAACCTTTCCATGGTCCATAATAATCTCCCTCTTCTCATAACACACAGGAACAACCGTCATAACCGGAGTACCCATCCACAGTCCACAAGTCAGTAACTTAGTGCCCTCCAGGCATGTATTCTTAATTTAACGATATCATCATAATTCTTCATACTTGGTTTGAAGCTTCAATCAATCAAGTGACTATGTGCCCCATTTATACAATCTTCCTGTGGGACACGCTCCCACAACCTACCCTAACAAATAACTGGGTCTTGCCTCCAACCCTCCGACCGCACTAACGTTGAAAAGTGTTCAAGAATCAATAACCATGATACAGGCCCTCCTTACAATACACCAATCTCAGGTGACGCGGAAGACAATACTAACTTACTTTAAACATCGAAACTCCTTTCGTGCTCATCTGAGCTTGTGATATCCTTGTCCACACCGAACTGCAACTTTGATTCTCATTTCAAATTCCATACTACTCGCTGCACCTGACATGCCAATGTACAGTAGGACACGATTCTTCATCATAATTCCAAAATTGCTAATAGATTAATACTTCATCACATCAAAACTTTTCACTGAGCTCACTTTAGGAGAACCATAACAATACATAGGTGAATACTCATAACCGTAGAATATGCAAACATCTAAGTAGTGGTCTAAGGCACCATAGCCCTTCCGGAATCCACTTCCACATAACAAGCCATAACAGTAGAATGCTTCAGAATAATATCAACTACGGCGCATGACAAGCCTCATACGCACCGACACAGATCACTTGCATAACTTAGTCATGCTGAAAGAGCTGATCTTTATCACCAACATGCCAACTAAATTATGGCTAACCAATCTATCTTCTTTCGATTTATATTTGATTGCCTTAGAGATAATACTAACTCTATCCATCACATATCATACTCCATCTTCACTCATCTCGAGTGACCTTGAATCACGAGACCATGATGTCTCAAATCCCACGAACTGTTTCATATCTCTAAATTGCTATGCCGCAAGTTAAAATATCATAGAACATTCTGGGCACCTTCTCATAAGCGACTACAAATCTTGATTCTTACCTGTACTTATAGGTTCGAAATCATTAGGCACCACACTCTACCCCTTTTAATCCCATTAGGACCGTTGCTAAGAGCCACCCGCTCTGACTTGGCCCCGAATATAATCAACTCCATGAGTCTTCCATCACATGAATACCCCCTTGGTGAGGAACCATCCAAATCACTTCCCTTGGAACCCGCATCTATACAAAGCAAAATCCTGAATCTTTCCCCATGTCTGATCATGGGCCAATAAGGCCAATGATAACCTACCTTTAATAATTCCTTTGCTCAGATTACCACTTATGGTCTTTCCCCGTAGCTGAAATAGCCCACCCATATGCTAATAACCAAAAACCTCGCAAGTAGTTTACCATGCAACCCTGTCACAAGCGGTGGGACTCTCCCACTTAGCTTGAAGCCATTATTCCACAACTCTAGAATTCACCAAGATTCCCTAGCTTTCATCGACATAACCTTGTGCGATAACCGCATAAATTCTCAGATTCCTTTTGCAAAGCCCCATTTTTTTATACTCTAATTCACCCACTGCATTCGCATGACCGGTCTCTTTGCTACATAACCGATAAAATTCTTTGCAAAAGCCTTGCCAACCATGCGACTGCTAACCTGCTCACTCGGGTAACCCACCTATAGAAGGCTCTCCCCGGTATCTCCCAACTGCTACACAGGGTACAATCATTATGACATCAATGACCCATCCTGAGTCTGAGCTCACTCTCCAGCTGCACAGGTCCATTTACCCCTTGTGGAAATCATTTAAGTGTGAGACAACATCCTTTCAATTCAAAGTCATGCTACATCCTTCTTCATTTAAGAGGCTCCCTTCCGTTATATTAAATCTCCAACCGCACAAGAATCCCTACTTCAAATTAGATCCGTAGACCCCAATAACCAAGCACCAATATTCTCTAATCGTTCCAAACTCTCCTTAAGTCGCATAGTCATCTTATTACCAAGCCCCTACACAGCTCCGCCACTCTCCCACTTTGGGCAAACTCACTTCTTTAATCAACTGCTCGTCCTGCGCTTCCTAAGCCTGGACTTTTAGAAGTTTAAAACCCCGACTGACACTTCCCACATGTCATTCTCATCTTTTGCTGCTCAGTCATTGCCGTAGTAAAATTTATCTTTATAGAACTTGAATCCACAATTTGCTACTAACTCCAAACTTTTTCGAAGGTCATCTTTCTCGAACCGTCAACATTTGAAATATTGATTCAATCCTAAACCACCGCACCCTGCGATATCTGAAAGTTTCATCTCCGATACTATTTCACGATATCTTGCCCCAAAGGCGAATTGTAGAAGGTCATAACACCGACAAACTTAGCATGTTTAATTAGGACAACGACACCACATCATAGAAGAAAACTCTACAACACTTGCAAATACCAAGTCTCATTACTTCCACCAGCCCACATCTGACCATCCTTAGTTCGATTGTCCTTCCCCTCCCGAGAATAAAATACTGAATCTCTTGATTATGCACTGAGTAAACCTCCCTTCAAGTCCTTCACTGACCCGACACGTTGGCAATCATCCTACCATCATATCACTACTGCGCAACATTCATTCATAAGCATCATGGCAACTCGTGCCTAACCTCAGAGCTCTCAAACGTACCACTACTGAGCCGAAACAACAAAATATCCTTCCACAGGGCGACGATAATAACTCAAATAACCTCGTAGGGAGAAACACCCATACCACATTCATAGTGCTATTAAAATTCTTCAATTCATGATTTATAATAAGCGCTTCGCATCGCATAAGATTGAGTAGGAATGAATTAAGGTCATACGCCTCTAAGGATCAAATCGCACGATAAGGAATCAAGAAGGAAAGTACTCCTAACAGTCCTGCAGCCTCCCGAGGACAAGTACAGACGTCTCCGTACCGATCCGCGGTACTCTACTAGACTTGATCATGACTCGTGAGACCCTAGGAACCTAGTGCTATGATACCATATTATCACGACCCAAAATCCTATAAGGGTCGTGGTGGCGCCAGACACCACTGTCGGTCAAGCCAACCAAGAATGCATAATTAAATTCCAGTCTTAGTATTTGCGGAAATCATTTTACTTATACGTTGAATATTAAACAATAAAGATTTTACAAAAATGAACATAAAGTCAATAAAGGACTTAATACTAAATAATCCAAAATCCTCCCAAAACTCGGTGTCACAAGTGCATGAGCATCTATAGATAAGAAAATAAAATACAACATCCGTCCAAAATACAGTGGACAAGAAATAGATACAATATACTGAAAGGGACTATACTAGCTGTGAGTCACCTCGAATAATGCAACTCACCTAGTCCCAGAATCATCCGCGCTGCTACGCCTAGTAGGCCACTAGGGTTACATATACCTGTGCAACAAAAATGCACAGAAGTGTAGTATGAGTATGTAAAACCACGTGTACTCAATGAGTATCCCATCTAATCTTGAAGAAGTAGAGACGAGATGGTCGACTTCGACACCTACTAGAGGTCAATCGACAATATACTAAAAATGTGAGGAAATCATGGATTTATATAGTAGTTCTAATTCACGAAGTCGGAAAATGGGTAAGCACCTTCAACAAATAATCAAGGATTTTCAAGGTTTACTCTTCATTATCTTATCAATTTATATCAATCCACGAAGGGAAAATTTCACATTTAAAATTCTCAAGCGACAAAATAACATGCGCAAATCACACCGAGGCAACGGCCCGATCCAACAAAAATATAAATTGTGCACTGCCGAAGGTCAAACGGCCCGAACCATAGATGCATCTATTATCTCGCTTGCGAATCTATCCATGCTACGTGCTCAACATAAAATAAACAATCGCCCTGCTCGGGAATCATCTATGCGACACAGGTACACATAAAATACATGCTCAAATAGCCAATTAAGAATTTATCGGGGTATAATTATCCAAATAAAACCAATTCTCCTTTAATAATTTTTAACAAATGAAGTTTAATCCTTTTAGAAATTCACTTACTAATTCAATGTGATTTAAGCAATTCAAGCTATCAATGGGTTCATAAATAATCCAAGTATAACATGCTTTTGGGTCCTAACTACCCGGACAATAGCATAATAGTAGCTACGCACGGACTCTCGTCATCTCGTGCGTACGTAGCCCCCACAAATAGGAGCACATAATCAATTATTTCACCTATGGGGACAGTTTCCTCTTACAAGGTTAGAAAGGAGACTCACCTCGCTCCGAAGATCCATAACCGGCTTCCGCGCCCTTCTGAAGGCTCTAATTGATGCACCACGCTCCAAAACTAGCCAATGGTTACGAAATCCATTAATATATGATCAATTATTCATTACAATCTAATTTATAGCAATTCTTAACTCAAATTGAAAAGTTGACCAAAACGCCCTCGGGCCCACATGCCCAGAATTCAAAATTTTCCGAAGATAAAGATTACCCATGACCTTAGGAACTCAACTATATAATTTTTACTAAATTCCATACTCAATCTCGTGGTTAAATCCCAAGAATACAAATTATAGGTCTTTCTACCAAAACTCCCAAATTTCTACTAATTTCAATGCTCAAATCCATGCATAGTTGATGTATTTAACTCAAAATAGGTGGGAATAACTTACCTTATCATTGATGATGAAAATCCTCTCTTGAAGCTCCCCAAAAATCGCCCAAGCTATGAAAAATATGAGAAAAATGGCCAAGTCCCGATTTTAAAACAACCATTCTGCCCCAGCTATTTCGCACCTGCGGTCCATTGACCGCTTCTATGGTTCCGCAGGTGCGGTCCAAATACTGCATATGCGGTCCTCCCTGGGCCACCTCAATCTCGCTTCTGCGACAAGCCTCCTACAGATGCGGTCCCACTTCTGCAGAACTAAGACCGCATCTGTGGTTCTCCCCACGATGCCCTCGCCCGCTTCTGCGTCCAAATTTCCGCAGATGCGGTCCCGCTTCTGCGGAACCTTGGGCGCATCTCCGGACCTTGAACCTTTGACCAAAAACCGCTTTTGCGGCTTTCTTTCCTCTTCTGCGTGGAAGCTTCTGTGGTTAGCCCACCGCAGAAGCGAAAATACCAGCAACTAGATCCTTCATCCCTCTTCTAAATTCCAAATTCGATCCGTTAACCATCCGGAATCCACCCGAGGCCCCTGGGACCCCAACCAAACGTACCAACCAATCCCAAAACACATTACGGACTTGCTCGAGGCTTCAAATCACATCAAACAATATGAAAATCACGAATTACATCCCAATTCAAGCTTTATGAACTTTAGAACTTCAAACTTCTACTTTCGATGCTTAAACCTATCAAATCATGTCCGATTAACCTCAAATTTTGCATACAAGTCATATTCGACATTACGGACCTACTCCAACTTTTGAAATTAGATTCTGACCCTGATATCAAAAAGCCCACCCCCGGTCAAACCTCTCAAAACCTACAAATTTCTATCTTTAGCCAAATGGCTCCAAAATGACCTACAGACCTCCGAATTCACTTCCGATCGCGCCCCCAACTCTAGAATCACCACACGGAGCTATTCACAGTCTCGAAATCCAAAAGATATCAATAACACTAAAATGCACTTAAAGCAAAACTTACGAAATTTCTTCTAAAATGCTAACTTCCACAATAGGCACCGAAACGCTTCCGGGTTATCCGAAACCCGAACCGGGCATACGCTGAAGATAAAGAGGCGATGGCCCGATCCAACAGAAATGTAAACTGTGCACTGCCGAGGGTCGAACAGCCCGAATCATAGATGCTTCTATTACCCCGCTTGCGAATCTATCCATGCGACGCGGTCAACATAAAATAAACAATCACCCTGCTCGCGAATCATCCATGTGATGCAGGTAAATATAAAGTACATGCTCAAATGGCCAATTAAGAATTTATCGGGGTATAATTATACAATTACAACCAATTCTGCTTTAACAATTTTTCACAAATGAAGTTTTATCGTTTTAGAAATTCACTTACTAATTCAATGTGATTTAAGCAATTCAAGCTATCAATGGGTTCATAAATAATCCAAGTATAACATGCTTTTGGGTCCTAACTACCCGGACAATAGCATAATAGTAGCNAAATTTCTAATTCCGATCAAAAAGTTGACCAAAATGCCCTCGGGCATACGCTGAAGATAAAGAGGCGACAGCCCGATCCAACAGAAATGTAAACTGTGCACTGCCGAGGGTCGAACAGCCCGAATCATAGATGCATCTATTACCCTGCTTGCGAATATATCCATGCGACGCGGTCAACATAAAATAAACAATCACCCTGCTCGCGAATCATCCATGTGATGCAGGTAAATATANCAATTTCTAACTCCGATCGAAAAGTTAACCAAAATGCCCTCGGGCATACGCTGAAGATAAAGAGGCGACGGCCCGATCCAACAGAAATGTAAACTGTGCACTGCCGAGGGTCGAACAGCCCGAATCATAGATGCATCTATTACCCCGCTTGCGAATCTATCCATGCGACGCGGTCAACATAAAATAAACAATCACCCTGCTCGCGAATCATCCATGTGATGCAGGTACATATAAAATACATGCTCAAATGGCCAATTAAAATTTATCGGGGTATAATTATACAATTAAAACCAATTCTGCTTTAACAATTTTTCACAAATGAAGTTTTATCGTTTTAGAAATTCACTTACTAATTCAATGTGATTTAAGCAATTGAAGCTATCAATGGGTTCATAAATAATCCAAGTATAACATGCTTTTGGGTCCTAACTACCCGGACAATAGCATAATTGTAGCTACGCACGGACTCTCTTCACCTCGTGCGTATGTAGCCCCTACAAATAGGAGCACATAATCAATTATTTCACCTATGGGGACAATTCCCTCTTACAAGGTTAGAAAGGAGACTCACCTCGATTCGAAAATCCATAACCGGCTTCCGTTCCCTTCTTAAAACTCTAACTGATGCACCATGCTCCAAAACTAGCCAATTGTTGCGCAAATCCATTAATATATGCTCAATTATTCATTAATTTAATTTATAGAAATTTCTAATTCCGATCAAAAAGTTGACCAAAATGCCCTCGGGCATACGCTGAAGATAAAGAGGCGACAGCCCGATCCAACAGAAATGTAAACTGTGCACTGCCGAGGGTCGAACAGCCCGAATCATAGATGCATCTATTACCCCGCTTGCGAATATATCCATGCGACGCGGTCAACATAAAATAAACAATCACCCTGCTCGCGAATCATCCATGTGATGCAGGTAAATATAAAGTACATGCTCAAATGGCCAATTAAGAATTTATCGGGGTATAATTATACAATTAAAACCAATTCTGCTTTAACAATTTTTCACGAATGAAGTTTTATCGTTTTAGAAATTCACTTACTAATTCAATGTGATTTAAGCAATTCAAGCTATCAATGGGTTCATAAATAATCCAAGTATAACATGCTTTTGGGTCCTAACTACCCGGACAATAGCATAATAGTAGCTACGCACGGACTCTCTTCACCTCGTCCGTATGTAGACCCTACAAATAGGAGCACATAATCAATTATTTTACCTATGGGGACAATTCCCTCTTACAAGGTTAGAAAGGAGACTCACCTCGATTCGAAAATCCATGACCGGCTTCCGTTCCCTTCTTAAAACTCTAACTGATGCACCATGCTCCAAAACTAGCCAATTGTTGCGCAAATCCATTAATATATGCTCCATTATTCATTACAATTTAATTTATAGCAATTTCTAACTCCGATCGAAAAGTTGACCAAAATTCCCTCGGGCATACGCTGAAGATAAAGAGGCGACGGCCCGATCCAACAGAAATGTAAACTGTGCACTGTCGAGGGTCGAACAGCCCGAATCATAGATGCATCTATTACCCCTCTTGCGAATCTATCCATACGACGCGGTCAACATAAAATAAACAATCACCCTGCTCGCGAATCATCCATGTGATGCAGGTACATATAAAATACATGCTCAAATGGCCAATTAAGAATTTATCGGGCTATAATTATACAATTAAAACCAATTATGCTTTAAAATTTTTTCACAAATGAAGTTTTATCGTTTTAGAAATTCACTTACTAATTCAATGTGATTTAAGCAATTCAAGCTATCAATGGGTTCATAAATAATCCAAGTATAACATGCTTTTGGGTCCTAACTACCCGGACAATAGCATAATAGTAGCTACGCACGGACTCTCTTCACCTCGTGCGTATGTAGACCCTACAAATAGGAGCACATAATCAATTATTTTACCTATGGGGACAATTCCCTCTTACAAGGTTAGAAAGGAGACTCACCTCGATTCGAAAATCCATAACCGGCTTCCGTTCCCTTCTTAAAACTCTAACTGATGCACCATGCTCCAAAACTAGCCAATTGTTGTGCAAATCCATTAATATATGCTTAATTATTCATTACAATTTAATTTATAGCAATTTCCAACTCCGATCGAAAAGTTGACCAAAATGCCCTCGGGCCCACATGTCCGGAATCCAAAATTTTTCAAAGATAAAGATTACCCATGACCTTAGGAACTCAAATATATAGTTTTTACTAAATTCCATACTCAATCTCGTGGTTAAATTCCAAGAATACAAATTCTAGGTCTTTCTACCAAAACTCCCAAATTTCTACTAATTTCAATACTCAAATCCATGCATAGTTGATGTATTTAATTAAAAATAGGTGAGGATAACTTACCTTATCATTGATGATGAAAATCCTCTCTTGAAGCTCCCAAAAAATCTCCCAAGCTATGAACAATATGAGAAAAGTGGCCAAGTCCCGATTTTAAAACAACCATTCTGCCCCAGCTATTTTTGCACCTGCGGTCCATTGACCGCTTCTGCGGTTTCGCAGGTGCAGTCCAAATACTGCATATGCGGTCCTCCCTGGGCTACCCTAATCTCGCTTCTATGACAAGCTTCCCGCAGATGCGGTCTGACTTCTGCAGAACTAAGACCGCATCTGCGGTTCTCCCGGCGATGCCCTCGCCCGCTTCTTCTTCCAAATTTCCGCAGATGTGGTCCCGCTTCTGCAGAACCTTGATTGCATCTGCAG
The DNA here is from genome assembly GCA_026770625.1 of Nicotiana glauca. Lineage (NCBI taxonomy): Eukaryota > Viridiplantae > Streptophyta > Magnoliopsida > Solanales > Solanaceae > Nicotiana > Nicotiana glauca. The sequence goes on from MU698045.1 coordinate 18,377, forward strand.
CCCTTAAAACTTTGACCAAAAACCGCTTCTGCGACTTCCTTTCTGCTTCTGCGTGGCCGTTTCTCATATTAGCCCATCGTAGAAGCGATAATACCAGTAACCAGATCCTTCAGCCCTCTTCCGAATTCCAAATTCGATCCGTTAACCATCCGGAATCCACCCAAGGCCCCCGAGACCCCAATCAACAATCCCAAAAAACATTACGGACTTGCTCGAGGCCTCAAATCACATAAAACAACACAAAAACCACGAATTACACCCCAATTAAAGCTTTATGAACTTTAGAACTTTAAACTTCTACTTTTGATGCTTAAACCTATCAAATCACGTCCGATTGACCTCCAAATTTGCATACAAGTCATATTTGACATTACAGACCTACTACAACTTTTGGAATTGGATCCCAACCCTGATATCAGAAAGTCCACCCCCGGTCAAACCTCTCAAAACCTACAAATTTCTATCTTTAGCCAAATGGCTCCAAAATGACCTACGGACCTCCGAATTTACTTCCGATCACACCCCCAACTCCAGAATCACCACACGGAGCTATTCACAATCTCAAAATCCAAACGGACATTGATAACACTGAAATGCACTTCAAGCCAAACTTAAAAAATTTCTTCTAAAATGCGAACTTCCACAATAGGCGCCGAAACGCTCCCGGGTTATCCGAAACTCAAACCGGGCATACGCCCAAGTCTGAAAAAATCATTCAAACATGTTGGAACCTTCAAATCCTAATTCCGAGTTCGTTTACTCAAAATTCAAATCCTAGTTCATTCTTTAAACTTTAAGCTTACGAAATGAGAATTCTCTTTCCAAATCGACTCTGAACTTCCCGGAACTTAATTTCGACCACGCGTGCAAGTCATAATACCTGAAATGAAGCTGTTCATGGCCTTCGACTGCTGAAAAGAGCACTAGGACTCAAAAAAACCGATCGGGTCGTTATAATATTGAAATGATGTTGAGGATCGGACTGCACACGGCAACACTATTGATGATGTATATGGGATCGAATTGCAGCTGCAATGGATATTGATATGATGTTTGGGATAGAGATGAACACCAGAACATTATTAGTATATATATATGTGTATTGATTGGGTTGCACTCTAGAGAAAATATATTATGATTGTTCTGATTGCTGGTTCTGTATATGTGTTGTATTGTGAATTTGAGCATAAATGACATTCTAGGGCCCTCTGTTATGTATTTTTTGTTCTACTTTTCATGTTAATTGTTGTTTCTCTATTCTAATACTGCTTTTACTTATGATCATGTAGGTTTATAGTGAGTGCATTATTATATTTTCCTTACTACTTTGTCGAGGTAAGGCTCGGCACTTACGGGCTACATAGGGTCAGTTGTACTCATACTATACTTTTGTACTTCTCATGTACATTTTGTTATTGGCCCCAATGGAGTTTAGTGGAGGCTTGCTCGAACTGTCATTAACCTGATATTTGAGGTAGAGTTGCAAGACGTTCACAGACACTAAAGTCCCTAACTATATTATTTATTTTATTCGGACAATTGTAGTTTATTTCAGACCTCGTTTGTAGCACTTTTAGCAGCTCATATACTTGTGACACCGGTTTCTAGGTGTAGACTAGATTGTTGGTTTTATAGTATTATGTTACGAGTATTTAAGACTTATATTTTAATTATGTGCTTTTGATTGATAAAATAAATTAAGTGATTAACTAGAGTTTCTTTGCCTAGCAAGTAGATGTTATGCTATCATGGCCCCGTGGTTGGGAATTTAGCTCGTGATAAGTTGGTATTATAGCACTAGATTGCCTAGGTCTCACGATTCATGAGCAAGCTTAGTATAGTCTTGAAGATCAGTACGGAGACGTCTGTACTTATCTTCTAGAGGCTATAAGGCTTTAGGAAATTTAACTTTTTTCTTTCTCTATCGTGTGACTTTATTCTATCGATAAAGCTTGAATTATTCTTCTATTAATCTCATGTAGATGGTGACAACACGCACAACATCTACAGCTGATCAGGAGCAATATCCCCAAGCCGCAACCACTACCAGGGATATGGGTCAGGCCCAAGGGAGCGGCAGAGGTAGAGGCAGAGCTCAGCCTAGAGCACACACATCAGCACCTATTGTAGTGCTACAAATCGAGCCTGATGAGGAGATCCCTATTACAGCCGTGCCATTTGGACCAGCTAATCCCCACACTTCAGGACACCATAGTCTACCTGGTTGGCCTTATGGAGAGTGTTGCTCAGGCTGGTGTGTACCCTATGGCACCTGCTTTCTCTCAAGCTTTGGAGGACTCCATATTCTCACTACTCACATTCAAGAGCAGATGACTCATTGAATGTCAGACTTCGACAGTTCCACTAGTTGGAGCAGTTAGACTGTTATCGCTACATAGTCTACGGAGGGACCCACGATGTCGTCCGAGGGGTTGAAAAGGTTTGACAAGTTCACATTGTTGTTTACCACTCGCTTTAGTAATACACCTTATCAGGACCCTTGGGATTTCTTGGATCGTCTCTATGAGGTCTTGCGTAACACTGTTATAGTGGAGTCAACGAAGTTGACTTTGTAGTATTTTAGATGCATAGCGCTGCCAAGAGGTGGTGGTAGGAGTATATTCAAGGTAGATTAGCAGGTTCACCTCCTCTCACTTGGGCTCAGTTCTCACAACTATTCTTGGAGAAGTTCATCCCGTTCACTTAGAGAGAGGACTTCTGCGATCAGTTTTAGCGCCTCCAACAGGGTAACATGACCGCTACCCAGTACGAGACTAGATTCGTGGATTTATACCATTATGCAGTTATCTTGATCCCTACTAAGAGGAAGATGGTGTAGAGATCTATAGATGACCGAATTTATGGTATTAGGCTATTGATGGACATAGAAAACGAGGATGATATCTCTTTCACTCAAGTTATGGAGATCGCTAGGCAGATCGTGAGAATTCATGGTTAGAATAGAGAGGCAACGTTTGAGAATATCCCTTGTCATTTTTGTGGTTTTAGTGGTGCCTCGTCTAGAGTTAGGGGTCATTTGGTAGAGGCCATCCTATCAAGCCGGTTCAGTTAGCAATTTAGGTATCACATGGTATTTTGGGCAGTTGTTGTTCTTATTGGTCTCGTCCAAGAAGCTAGCCTATAGTTCACCACTGATTCAGAGCTATCACAGTGGTTATTCGTACTGTCAGGGTCATTCCCAAATCAGCAGCCATGCCAATAGAGAGTGCTTTGAGTGTGGAGATATGGGTCATATTAGGAGGTACTGTCCCACACTTCAAATCAATATTCCACATGAGGGTAATAGTGCCATAATTTCATTTCTCCACCGCGTGTGCAACAAACTATAGGAGGTGGTCAGGAAACCCGGGGTGGTGGTCAGTCTATTAGAGGTGGAGGCAACCAGGGAGAGGACATTCGAGAGGTGGAGGTCAGATTGGTGGGGCTCATCCCTATTGATATGTATTTCCAACTAGACCTAAGATGGAGTCGTCTGATGCAGTTATCATGGGCACTGTTCTGGTTTTCCATAGAGTTGCATCAATTTTATCTGATATGGATTTCACTTATTCATATATGTCATCCAATTTTGCTTCATATTTGGTCTCGTGATTCTTTGAGTGCTCCTGCTTATGTGTCTACGCTCGTTGGAGATTCTATTATGGTAGATCAGATCTATTATTCCTAATTTGTTACTATCAAGAGCTATGCGACTAGGGTTGACCTTTTGTTAGTTGATATGGTTTATTTAACATAATTTTGGGCATGGATTGGTTGTCATCTTATCATGATATCTTGGATTATCATGCCAAGGCTGTAACGTAAGCCATGCTGGAGTTGCCTCGATTGGAGTGGTCACTCTACTACCAGGGTCATTTCATATGCGAAGGCTCAGCATATGGTCAAGAAGAGGTGTATGGTGTGAGCATGTGGTTTTTTCCTTATGTAAAATATTCCTACAAATTAAAGAAAATAATTTTTTTTCCAAATTGTTTGCAATTTTATAGGATTCTTGTAGGATTTTATTAATTGTTTGCATTTTTTGTGCACGTTTAATTTTTATTAAAATAATGAAAAATATCCCAAAAACATCAAAAATGTCATGCATTGCTTATTAGACTTTGTGTTCATATTTTAGGATTAATTAGTTAATTAATTGCTTTATCAAAATGAAAAAAACACAAAATTTTGCTCATTTTTACATTTTTCAGCTTTTAATATTAGATTAGTAATTTTTTCTTCATTAATTTAGGATTAACTAATTTTTGTAAATATTATAAATATATAATTAGTGTAATTCTACAAATTAGGTTAATTTAGGATTTTAATTAATTAAAAAAAATAAAAAGAAAAAACAAAGAAAAGAAAAATAAGAAACTGTACTTGGTCTTGTTTCTTTAAAATTGGCCCAATTAAGTATTAAAATCCCATTCAAACCCAAGCCCAAAGACCAGCCTACCCGGTCCAATTCCCCTTACCCCCAAAACGACACCGTTTCATCACTATTCAATCCCAGCCGTTGGATTCTCTTGATCCAATGCCTCGCAACTCCACACTTAATTCTCATAAATACGTCCAAGACACCCCTACGAACCCCTAATACCAATTAATTCAATCTCTCAAACACTCTCAAATGAAAAAACCTAGCCGCCCTTTTAACCCATGCCATCTTCGTCGTGGTTCGCCAACCGAAAATCCCTCACGGCGGCGGGCCACCTCCAAACTACACCAAGTAAACACTAGAAAATCACCCTCTCCTCCTATTTTCATATCTCATAACCACTCATTTCAAATAGATCTAAGATTCACAAAAAACCTAAACTTTTCCCTTTTTGATTTTTAGGTCAGTTTCTAGGATATTTGAACCTAAGACTTCCATTAGTCAACTATTCTTGTTAAGAACAGTTGATTAATGGTCGTCCAAGTCCACTTTGCCCCGTTAAATTTGGTCAAATTCATAGCTAGTCCATTCCTTTAACGAGTTAAGGTAATTCCTCTCGCTTTTCTATTTTTTTTGTTTTTTTATTTTCTTTTTTTTTTCATGTTCAGTTTCTTATCTAGCTGCATGATTTAGGTTTTCTCTTTTCTTTAACTCTTAGTTTGTTTGCTTACATCTGTGTATTAGAGTAACTGAAGCATGCTAAATTTCATCATTTAAAGTTAAATTTCAGTTTGCTTAATTTCCGGTTTAATTAGGTTTAATGTTTCAGGTTTTGATAAATTGTTTGTTTTATTTTTCTTTTGTGTTTGTTTCTCTTATATTTGTTTCAATGTTTAGTTAAATTGATTAGAATAGTTTTATAAGTTTCACTTATTTGGCCACTCTGATTAGTCACTAAGAAACCTTAGTCTTAGTTAATCTATTTAATTACAAACCAATTAGGTTAATTTCTATGATTCCTTTGCATCTTCATTCTAGTTCTAATTATTTACTGTTTGGTCGTGTTTAAAGTTAATTAGGTGGACCTATTAATTAGGATTAATTGTTTGAATTAAACCCTAGATGCCCTTAAGTTTAAGTTAATTTTAGAATTAAAAGGATATTGAAACAAGACTAGGAACCCTAATACTCGAATCTTCTAGATTTTTCTAGCAGGTTCCACAAATGTCATTGAAATCAGAACTCAGGTCAAGACTGGTTAGGACTAAAATATCTAATAAACTAGATTTTACATAGGGTAAATATCAAAAGGTTCTATTATTTTGTACAGTTGCCCCATTCTTAGCAAAAAATGCTGAAATTGGGTCGAAAAAAGGATATACGATTGTCAAAGATGTTGTAGTATTCTGATATTTTAGAATTTAGGTTAGAATATTCTATTTTTGATGCCATCTAGCATGCCCTATATAAAGAGAAGTTACTTCTACACACTGATAAGATTTTTTAGAACCCTAAAATATTCTCTAAAAGTTTAGCTACTGTTTTCTTAGGAGCTAATTCTCTTTTCCTCTGATTTTAACAAAAACGTAAAGAACTTCTTTGGGATTTTCTGATTTTTTTTCATAAGTCGCAAAATGGATTGATTGTGAAGCTGGTGTTTGCTATTGTATGCTGTTGACTATCTAGTTGAATTTTTCTTGCTAATTTTTGTTGCTTCTCAGAGATTTTCTCACTTTATTCTTTGCTGTACCCAAATATTTTTTTTGAAATCCTTGAGCGACAAAGATGAAGTTATAAATATGTGGTTTTGAAATTGATGTCCAAAATGTTAAATTTTAGTTCTTTTCCTCTATCTATGATCTCTTCTATTTCTTTAGCTTTACAGTTTTCTTTCACCCTTGTTCAAGTATTCTGGACCTGGTATTTTTTAGTCTATGACTGAATTGTAATATCTAGTGTATGGATGTTTAACTTAGTTCATTATTAGAGTATTCTTGTCAATATGTTATATATGTTCAAAAGTGCATGGTTTGGTTGCTGAAAGTATTCGGCTCACTGTCTAAAATTCCAGCAATGTGAAAATTGTTACATATTTGAAATTGGGATGATTACTGAGCAATTTAATATTTGAGTTTGTATTGTTATTACAAATAACATGATAGTGAAGTAAGACTCATAGCATGATTGTTTATGTATATTAATTTTAGAATTTATATAGTTTTTATGTATGTTGGTCTTTATTTGATGTAATGTTCGTTTTATCAAAGACTAAGGGTCAGTAAGATCTTAGCCACGTCACAGGCTTTCCTGTTGAAATCATTGGGCCTGATGTTGGCCCAAATGAGGGGGGCCTGGTCGAAATCACCCCTTGTGTGGTTTCTAGGTTCCTACTACTTCTGGGGCTCAATTTTAAGCCCAATCCATACCACACGTTATGTTTTGCAGATCTAATACTTTATTTGAGTTCTTTTTTTAAGTTCAAATTCATCCACAGTCAAAAGAAAGTCTAGTATTTAATCGCTAAGTGACATCCAGTTTGTATCCTAGATTTTTATTTATGGTTGAAGCAATTACGTGGCTGATCTTAATATGATTAATGAGTAGTTTAAGTTAATGTTCTACTACTGATGGCAAAGCAAAACCCAATATGGTTAGTCAGCATTTGAATTTTTGTAGAAAAATTTGATAATATTTTGTGTTACATTGTGTTAAAAGAAATTAAGCTCCAATAGGGCCTTAATGTCGAAGGTTCTATTTTTAGGAGTGGTTGGGCCTGGTAGTGGACCAAGTGAGGCAACGCTAGTCGAATCCAGACCTAACATGCCTTTGATTTCCGCCTCTTTCCACTTGTGGGCGGGGAGGGGGGCTCAATTTTGAGCCCAATTAAGCCTTAGCATTTCTGGTCAGTAATTCTGACTAAGTAACCTGTTTGGCTGGCTGTTGGCCCAAGTTTCTCTAAATAGAAATCAAGTTGGCCCATCAAAAATAAAATTAACTAAGGAAAATTTAGAATTCTTAGCTAAGTCTGCTATGCGGTTTTAATTAATGAATGCTAATAGTTGAGTATAATCCTATAGATTTTGAGACGAGTTGAGGTGTGTCATTCGTAAAAAAATCCATAATCCAATGCCCTCACATTAAACTAGTGTGAAAAATACTTGGAACATTCATGACTAGTGTAGAAAATACTTTGAACATTCGTAGTTTAATTTAAGCGCGTTTATAATAAAATTATCATAGCTACGGGTACGGTTCTCGTGACGTAGTTGTGATACATAATTTTTAAATCCGGGGGTACATTTATCTGACCCGGCCACAACTTCTAATAATATTAATAAATTAAACATGTTGTAGATCGTGGGTACAATTTCGTAATGATTCGCAATATGTATCAAACAAACAAGTGTACGACAATCGTAACTTGTTCTAGAATAATTCCATAAATTGTTTAAAGTGATCAAAAGCTAAAATGCACACTAGGTTCAAATCATGTAGTAAATCAGATAATTAGGCCAATATTAATATTTAAGTAACCGTTCTCGAACCACAGAACCTAGGAATGCCAAACACCTTCTCCCGGGTTAATAGAATTTCTTACTTAGAATTTCTAGTTTCGTAGACTTTTAAATAAAGTCAAAATTCTCCTCTATTTGGGATTTAAAATAAACCGGTGACTTGGGACACCAAATAAACTATTCCAAGTGGCGACTCAGAAATTAATTAAAATAATACCATTTCGATTATGTTACTTTCATTGGAAAAACTCCCTTATATTACCCTCTGATGGTTAAAAGGAGGTGTGATAGTTTTGACGATTCTGCTGGGGATAAAAACCCAAATATTCCAGTTCAATGTTCAAGAGTTCAAGCTTAGAATAAATGTTATACTTGGCTTTATTCATTATCTGATTTTTAAATGTTTGGAACTAATGTGCTAAATGTCACTTTTTACCGCTTTGATATTATGTGAACTGTACATAAACTGCTACGAAACCCTTCTCTTCTAATTTTCTAGGAAGTGCACGCTGGGGTGACTTCTTTTCTATTAGTGTCATACCGTAATTTAGAACACGGTTCGGATAATTTGCAAAGTCGGATTATCTTTTGGTTACCGATATGTTGCCCCTTTCGGCTCGAGTTGTCCGCTCGGGTAAGCCAGGTCTTGAACAATACACCCAGATTTTAAACCTAGCATAACACAGCCTCATGCCGGATTCTTAGTAGGAACGCTTGTTTGCATCATGTTCATTTGACTTTGGGGACTCAACATAGGAGTTGGGTCCATCTAGGACAGGTGTACCCGAAATCAAAAGACCATCCTGATGTATTTTATTTGCTACTTGTACACTTATTTTCTTCGGATTGCACGTTGACTGGCTTCTAGAATAAGGGAATAAAGTTGGAAAAAACAAATTAAGGTATGAGAGAGTTAATTCACCGCCTTTGAAAATCTTGTGTCCAAAATATACTGAAACTCTGCCAAAATTTTCAAAAAAAAGGAGAAAAGAAAAAGAAAAAAAATAAAAGAAGGGGAAATTGTTTCAAAATACTTCACGTTTTCTGTTACGTCAAAACTGAACGAACAACGCGGGTTTGATTATCACCGGATGTGACATATGTAGGCAACCCTCATCGGGTCCAGCCCCGTTTCAAGAATAGACTTCGATGGTTTCTTTGCCAATTTTTGGCCACTTAGCAAGCATAACCTTAAAATCTTTACTTTTAAAGTACTGAAGGGCCGTATTTGCAAAAGTGGCCGTGTCTATTAGAATTTTTTAAAATGACCCCTTTCATCACCTTAATCTAAATGTGCAGAATGAGCACGAGTCAAGATTTACCAATGAAGGTTATGACCAAGATTCCGTTGGTACTACACATATGGTAGGAAGTTTTGGGTATGCAAGGACGAGACATGGTCAACCTTTACTTGGGGGCGCTCATTGGATTAATAAAGATCATGCATAGGGGGGATATAATAAAAGAACTGGTGACATTTTTTAACCCATCTCACAACGTTATGAATTTCTCAGACTTTGAATTCACACCTACTTTGGAAGAGATAGCTTCAATGCTGGGAGCACCGAGGGACTAAGACATAAATGCCTGGTTGCTCTAAGGGCCGTCACCTCTTACAAGTTTCTGGATTTGTTAAAATAAGCAGGCAGTTCCAGTATGCAGATTTGGCAAGTAGGTTTTCCATTCTATACATTATATACCAACGGTACGGGCATGTAAGAGGATTTGAAAACCCAGAAAGTGGAAGCTGTAGCTAAGGGAACTGGACAAAGTGGGAAGAGCATAGATGCTTCGCTTTCATGGTGGTGTTCTTAGGTCTTCTAGTGTTTCCCAAGAAGGACGAGAATATTGATCTATAGGTACCTGGAGTTGTGAATGTTTTGATTACCAATGCCAAGAGAACCCTTGCCCCTATGATAGTATCTTAGATATTGCGAGCTCTCACGGCTTGCAAAGCAGGAGCAAATTTTTTCGAAAGGTGCAATTTGTTACTACAAATATGGATGATTGAGCACCTGTGTCCTCGTCCTCGATGTATGAATTATAGATCCACAGGGAAAAGCCGCATTGAAGAGTTTGGCTCAAGGGTCTCAGGGTTCAAAATGCCAGAAGGGGTTGGAGATTGGATATCCCGCCTTCGTTCCATAACAGTAGGGCAGATAGAGTGGACACTAGGTTGGCTTCCTGTTGAAGAAATTGTGTACATGCCTGCCACTACTCCTTACTTCCTCCTAATGGGCCTTCAAAGAATCTAGCCTTATGCCCCATACCGGGTCTTGAGGCAATTGGGAAGATGCTAGGTAGTTCTCCAAGACAAAGATCTTAATGTTCATGTAGTTGAAATCTGCTCTGATGGCCAATTTCATGAAGAAGTGGTTCGTCATATATGGAACGACTGCTAATATTTGATGGCAAACACCCGAGTACGTGACTTGTCTAGAGGCGGGTCTCGCCTGATTAACTTTCTTAGTATAGAAAGAAGGTCACTAGAAGGGTCGAACCTGAAAGGCCAACCAAGACGCCTCACATCCAAGAACTTGTTGAAGCATTGCAAGAACAATGGGTCTGGTTGACCAAAGAAAATCAATATAAAGCCACCATAAACATGTTAAAGGGGTAAGTCAGAGACCTTAAATTTGATAATGGATTTCATGACGCTGTAGATGAAGGTAAAAAGAAGAAGTTGGCCCAAGAAAATGAATTCCTCTGAGCCTAGATTAAAAGAATGAAGATAGCTGATGAAAACCCACGAAGGAGTTAGAAAGATGAAAGACTTATAAACGGTCTTAGGCGGAAAATATGTGAGTATGGGACTGCTTTAGAAAAGTTTAAAGGTAGTCTGGCAAGAGCCCGGGAAAAGTTGGCGAAGAACGCAGAAGGATGGGTAGAGTTTGTTCAGCAATTAAAAGGAAAATATGATAGAGAAGTCGCAAATATAATGAAAAAGCTAACTACCCTCGAGAATGAAATATCTAAACAGACAAAGAACTTTAAGGCAGAGAAGTAACATTGTTATGAATTGATGTCTCACCGGAAGAGGACATGCAACAGTTGAGGAGCAAAGCCATCATGATACCCAAGTTCTGGAAGCTAGGTCTCAACAAATTGGATGCCTGCTCCATGAGAAAGGCATCATTAGAGAAAGAGTTAGAGGAATTGCCGGTTATGTCATCATGAGTGCGAGGATATGACTAGATTCACTTTCTTCGCTATAGTGATGACCTTTGTTCACCAGGTAATGGACAATTTGGATTGCCTCCAAGGAGATCTTGCACGTAGACCCGCGTCGAGACAGACTGATGTCCAGCGGTCTCTTGGAGTAATGTTGGAGGCACTTATGTACTCTCGATTTTTCTTTTCGAGTCTATATTTCAGTTTTCTTTTAGAGTCTGTTAGTTTACTTTGAGTTTGTTTTCTTCGCTTTTTAGTTCTAAATTCTGTATGATAGAGTCGTTGTAATAGAGGAAAATCAGAATTTTTTATTTAAAGAAAATTTGAAATTCCAAAAATGTCTCCTCCTTTTATTTCTCGTTTATCCTTTGAACTATGTGATGATTTGGTTCACGCGGCGTCATGATACGTAGGCAATTCCCATCAGATCCGATCATGTCTTTAGATATAAATAAGGGAGAAAATGCCAAAAAAGGGGCATAAGAAAAAGAGAGAAAACAATGCAAAAGAGAGACCATAAAGAAAAGAGAGCAAACAATGAAAAAGAGCAAAAGAAAAGAAAAGATCCGAGGGATAACAAAAGCCAGGATGATACATGCAACCGTTGCAAAACATGTAGAAAAACATTTAACTATTATGTACATAGCATCCCCCAACATGCGATTCCCTATGTGTTAATTGTCTCAAACTAACTATTTTGTTGTGTATGAAGTTGAGAACATGTTTTGTTTTTAAGGTGGTTGGTTTTGTGGTAACCTGGCTGCACACCCTTACTTTACAAGATCCAAAAGAAGTGTTGAAATGATATTAGAGAGTCATCTACCAACAATTCCCCCCTCAGATGATAGCTAGTTGTTGGTTCCGACATTAGAGTCAGCAACTACTGAAGAAAACAGGGCACTGCGCCTCCGCATGTTAGAAATGTGGGATGCTTGGTCTAACGGTAGAGAGCCGCCTAGTGCAATGCCTGGTTTTCCCGAGCTAATTCCCAGAACAAGTGGAAAATCCAACATCCCTATAAATTACCCAACCACCCCATTCGGATACCCTATTATGTCGGCCTATTTTACCGGAACACCTTCTGAGGTTGCCCCCAGGCACTGATCTCAGGAGTGGCTTCTAACATATTCATCGCACTGCCATCCTTGGCTACGACATATACAACATTTCCTAAGCCAAGTTTTGAGCCGTCATACTTTACTTTCCAAATACAAATATTTCAATCGGACACAACTTATGTCATCCCAAAGTCCTATCCTCAACAACCTCGGTATGATTTTACCACGGGATAAGAGAGAACTGTAAAGAATCCTGAGCAAGAGGATATCACCCGAAAAATGAAAAGCATAGAACAAAGTCTCAAGAACATACAAGGCATGAATGGCCAAAAGAGTGTCTTCTACGCTGACTTGTGCATGTTCCTGCATGTTCATCTGCCCATCGATTTCAAGACTCCCAAATTTGAAAAAATACGATAGACATAGGGACCCTATAGCTTACCTGAAGAGGTATTGCAATTAGTTAAGAGGAGCGGGCGGTAAACAAGAACTCCTAATGACTTACTTCGGGGAGATTTTAGTCAGAATTGCATCTGAATGGTATATGGACCAAGACATCTCCCACTGGCATATATGGGATGACTTAGCTCAAGACTTTGTCAGACAATTCCAGTACAAAATGGACATAGCTCCAAATAGAAACTCTTTTTCCAATTTCAAATAGAAGTCTTCGGAGAGCTTCCGAGAGTATACTGTCAAGTGGCGTGAACAAGCTGCCTGGGTGAAACCCCTAATGGTTGAGACCGAGATGGTTAGTGTCTTCTTGCAAACCCAAGAGGCTGATTATTTCCAGAAAATGGTGCCCACTATGGGCAAGCCGTTTGCAGAAGCAATAAAGATAGGGGAAATGGTAGAGAATAGTTTGAAAATGGGTCGCATCCTGCGCCAGTCGGTCATAAGAGCTACATATCATGCAATCCAGAGTGGTTCCTGGGGTGTAGCAAACTTAAAGAAGAAAGAAGAAGTGACAATGATGGCCTCAAGTATGAGAAACCCTCGTTAACCCCGAGGTTACTTTGGTTCCTCTTCAAGAAACCCGCAATATTATTACCCTAAAAAAGATGCGGCCTATGCCATGAATCCTCAGCCTTATGCAGTGATGAATGCCCAGCCACACGCTCGGCCATAACAACAGTATAACCAGAACCGAGCTCCACCTCTAAAAAATAACCCTCCTCACCAAGCTCCATATAATCCCCGTCCACTTTAGAATAACTTTCCATATAACGCCCATGACCGTCAGCTACCAAGAAAAACACTTTACACCCATCGATGAATCATACTCTAGCCTCTTCCCAAAGCTGGTCAAAATTTATTTATTGCAGCCTGTGCCTCCAAATAGGCAAAACCTAGAGTCACCCTCCTACCGACCCGGTACCCGATGTACTTATAATTCAGGGGCAAAAGGGCACGACACTGAGGATTGTTGGAACCTGAAAAGGGTGGTTGAAAACCTAGTAGAGAAAAAATGGGTAGTGTTGAGGGATGAAGAGGTCCCCAATGTAACCAATAACCCATTATAGGCTCACAACAACGGTCCATTTATTATTTGTGAGGACAGAGAGTTCGACCCAGCTTTGAAGGTTGTCATTGCTATTGCCAATGTTGAAAAGAAGCCCAAAGCAGCAACAAAGAAAGATAAGGATGAGAAGAAAAGCAACTCCACTACTCAAAGAATAGAAAAGACTGTGGAAGCCAAAATAGGGCCAGTACCTCCTAAAGATGCCGTTCTTTATGTTCCCTGCCCCCCCCAGAATAGAACAGTTTATATTAAGTCCTCCCAAAAGGCTTGAGCAAAAAAAAAGTTACACCGAAGGAACCAAAGATGTACGTACCAAAGGGGACTTATGTGATGCGGGGACCAATGATTTCACCCAAGCTGATTGAGCCTGTGGTTATCAGCCGCACACCACAGAAGCCAATTAAGGACACCACTGCTATCCCCTGGAACTACAACAGAGCAGTAGTGACATACAATGGAAAAGAAATTATAGGGGAAGTGAATGAAACAAACCTGTCTGGGAAGTACCTCAATTTGGAAGAATTGAACAAGAACAAACAGAAATGGTTCCGCTTAAAAAGCCGGTCATTGCTGAAGTGGCAGAGGAATTCTTCTAAAAGATGAAAACCACAGACTACGATGTAATTGACCAACTCTTGAAGTCTCCCTCCCAGGTCTCACTTTTGTCTCTACTGATAAGCTCAAATGAGCATCAGAAAGTGCTAATAAAAACCCTTAATGAGGCATATGTTCTGGGTCGAGACCAGCATTGAAAAATTGGAAAGAATGGCGGAACAATTTTTTAAAGTCAACCGAGTCTCATTCAGCCGAAATGACTTGCTTCTAGAAAGGGCTGCCCACAACAAAGCACTTTATTTGACCGTTAAAAGTGAAGGATACTACGTGAAAACAGTCATGTTGGATGGCAGATCTGGGGTTGACATCTGCCCTGTCTCGACCTTACAGAGAACGGAAATTGGGACTAAAAGAATTAGACCCAACTATGTTTGTATACGTGCTTTTGATGGCGTCATGAGAGATACGATTGGGGAGATTGATTTGATCCTAACCATCGGCCCTGTGGATTGTGGGGTAATATTTCAGGTTTTGGACAAGGACACTTCCTACAATTTGCTCTTAGGAAGGCCTTGGATCCATGTGGTAGGGGAAGTACCATCTACTCTCTACCAAATGCTTAAGTTTGAACATGAAGACTAGGATATCGTGGTCCACGGAGAAGATGAGCAATCAATTTACAGGGACCCGTTCGTCCCATGTCTGGAGGCTAAGGAAGGTAGCGAGCACATAGTCTACCAAGCTTTTGAAATCATGGTCGTGGACCAGTGTGAGGAGGGAACTCCATGTCCTCAACCCTTCTTCTCAAACGTGTCAATCATGGTTGCCAAAATGATCAAGCATAAGTACAAGCCCGGGAAAGGGCTCGGGGTATATTTGCAAGGCATTATAGAGCATATCACTCTCACTGCTAGTGAGAAATCATTCGGTGTGGGTTTCCAAGCCATAAAAGCTGACATAAAATGGGCTAATGAGTGCAAGAACAATGAGTGGGTTCTGCCTCAGTCGGTCCCATATCTCGCCGGAACGTTTGTTAAGCCAAGGTATATAGAAGAAGAAGATGAGGCCTTCACGGTAGAAGAAATTAAAAACATATATGGAGCAATGAGGAAAATGTTATATAAGGCTCATATGGTCCAGCCGGGTGAAGGCTCAAGCTCTGCTGAGGTGCAATATATGAGGCCCAATTCCAAGCTCCAAAATTGGAAGGCTACTCTGTTCCCAGTGCGGGAATCCTGATTGTTCAATCTCGCCATCTTTTCTACATTCCAAGTTATTTTAGGCTGTAACTAGAATGTTTTAGTTTATTGTCTTTAAAATTCCGATGTGAACCCTTCTATCTTCAAATTCAATGAAATGAAATCAATATTTCATCGTCAATGAATCTCTCTCTTTATTCTTTCTGATTTTTGTTATTTTTCTTATCTCTCTTTTTAATTCTAATAATGCGGACTTAAATAACATGACATGATTGTGGACTCCATGCCCAGATCCTAACATGATGTCTAACTGTGAAATAATGAATCTAGAACTAGAATATGATAAAGATAAGGATTTTAGGGAAATAAACCGAGAACTGGAACAATTTGAGAATAAGACTAAATCGAAATTAAATGAAACTGAGCCAGTTAATCTGGGTAGTTCGGAAGAGGTCCAGGAAACCATGATAAGAATTCACACTGATGAAAGAACTAGGAATGCATTAATCCAAATTTTTTTTCGAATTCAAATACGTTTTCGCCTGGTCCTATGTGTCGACACCCTATTTTTCTCACAAAATCAGGTTACGACATTTGGGAAGATAACTCTGTTGCCATTTGGGATTTGAGTTTTTGGATTTAAAGAAGCGCCACCTAATGATTAAGTGCACTAGGACACTAAGAGTTTGAATTTTTAAAACCTGAGTTTGGGTAAGGGCTAGAAATTATCTCGAGGGGAAGGTGTTAGGCATCCCTCAAGATCCAGTAGTATGGTTCCCGACCATGCTATGTTGTGACTTTAATGCAAATAAGTACGCAAATAATTCCACACATAAGGGTTGCAAATAGATACATGATAAGCATGTTGAAATTAAGGTCTAGATGGTTCCACAATTCGTTTGAGGGAGGGTCTAAATGTAGAAAATTAATCGGGACATGAATAAACAGAAAATTTTAGAAGAAAAGGAATAATGCAATAAAGTTAAAGAGGGAGTTTGGGGCAGCAAAAACAAATACAGAATCTTATTGCTATTTTACAAAGTCACATAAAGGAAAGGGGTCCTAGGTTTGTAAAACACATGGATCATCCACACAACACCGGTAGCCAATCGTACGCATGCTATTATTGTGTGATCGTCGTCTCCATGTCTACCCTTCCCACCCCGTTAAGGTATTAAGCGCGGAATGGTATCATTACCTACTGCATGCTATTACCCGTCCCACTTATCAGTCCTGAAGGCGTTTACGACTACTAATCCTAAAAGGAAGGGAGCTTGGCTTTTCAGAGGTTTTAAAAGGGTAAAAATCTAGGGCGACAACCAAAACACATAAAGCAGTTAATGGAAAATAAGAACAACTAAAGGCTCAAGTAGGCCTCCTCACTTATAGAAACGAATTGTTTAGCATGTCTTACACATACTGTTTAGGCCCCTGATTAAAATTAGCGTGGGAAGAATTGATTTACCACATATTTACCAGATATGGAGTCCAAATTAGTCCTTCTTAGATGTAGCTGTCGAAAATTGACAGTTGATTAATTACTTAACCATTTTCCTGTGTGTTAAGCGGGATCTATAGGCATGACATCTATCAATTCAGAGACAAGAAGAGTAAACTGATTGCAGAAAAGAATTGTTGGTTACAAGATCATAAGTTCTGCGAGTGTTAGACAAATTACCATTGATTTAAGACTTAGGAGCGAGTGGGCGATTCAGGTTTGGTTGATTACTCCTATGGGCATGCTTTCTAGGTGCTACTAATTTTACCACTGTTTACTGTTATGCAAAGGTCCTATAGGCAGGTCATCTATATGTAATTAGTAATTTAAATTCCTATAAGAATGCTTGCCTAGTGACAAATGCACATGAAAAATGCAGGGAGTCCTATAGGCATATTATCTATGCAATATATAGAGCTTCATCATTGATTTATTGACATGGTATTTATACGAAGTGCAGAAAAACCTATGAGACATGGTACATATGTGGAAATGCAGAGTTTGAAAGTAATAATCCTATGAACATGATTTCTATGTGAAATGCAAAATTTTGAAAGAGTAAATATCCTATAGACATGGTATCTACGTGAAAATGCAGAGTTTGAAAGTAATAATCCTATGAACATGATTTCTATGTAAAATGTAGAATTTGAAAGTAATAATCCTATGAACATGATTTCTATGTGAAATGCAGAATTTGAAAGTAATAGTCCTATAGACATGGTATCAACCCCCTTTGGCATGCATTAAATCCTATCCCTTTTCACTATCCCTAGTAGTTATTACAAAGTTT
Organism: Nicotiana glauca; assembly: GCA_026770625.1. NCBI lineage: Eukaryota > Viridiplantae > Streptophyta > Magnoliopsida > Solanales > Solanaceae > Nicotiana > Nicotiana glauca. The sequence continues at coordinate 36,069 of MU698045.1, forward strand.
ATTACAAAGGTTGTTATAGACCAAATGAATAAAATTACATCAGTGATTACATCTACATCTAATCAGCCTAATCCAGACTCAAAGTCTAATAATATGAGATAAACTAACTTCCAAAATCGGATTTTCAAAGCCTTTATCTTATTTGGGATGTGTCAAAGTTCCAAGGAACTTCAAGAGTTCCAGGCAATGCTTGCATCCCAAATATCATTGCAGAACAGATTATAGTGCAGTGTGGAAGGGCCAGCCCTTAAATGTCCAAGTTTAGAGGGAACTCAAGGCCCCAAGGCAAGGCTCATAGGAGGGGGGCAGAACTTAGAGACTAGGAGTAAGTGTAAGTGTAATTGAAGGGAATTAGGGAGGGAGGCCATGGCTGGCTGGTGGTCATGCCTAGCAACTGGCTTGCTGGCCCACCCCAGACCAGCTTATCAACTTTAGAATTGGGGAGTTAAGACCTTATTGAAGGTTAGGTTCAGCCCTGGACAACAATTGGGATGCTACCAGGCCATACCTTAACTCAGCACACATAGGGGGAATGGGGGAATGGGAGCAATTGTTTACACTAGCAACAAGAAACAAAGAAAGAAAGAACAAACACATCACATAGACACTTTGAAATTAACTTTAGAGAATTGAAGGCAAACATGGATGCAGAGACTGTAATCAACACATTAGGAGAGATACTGAAATTAATTTTTGAGCATACCAGTTCAAAGAAGCAAGTAGGGAGAAACAATAGACTTATGAAAGCCAAAGTGCAATCAAGAAGCAAGAGTGTAGGTTTAGAAGAGAGTTGTGATTTCTGTATACTTAATCGTGTGTCTGTATAAAAAAAATTGTGTCATGTATTTATAGTGCAGAAAATAAGTTGATTAGGCAAGAAAAAAAATTGAGAAATCAATCACAAAGGTTTCCCTTTTTCTGATTTCAAACACGCAAAGTAAATAAGGAAAGGAGTTAATTAAAAGCTTTTCAAAGTACTGCAAGAAGGGTAAGTACATAATAGTTATTTATGGAAAGGGGTTTGATAGTACACGATCATGCAAATTGAGGAAAGGAAATCAATTGATAGCCAAGCAATCGAGGGTAAAATTTTTTATTTGAATGAACCAAGTCAGAAAAGGTAAAGAGAGGCTTTACTTAAGAATCAGTAATAATCAATTAACCCCTCCCAAAGAGGATTCTTATTCAAACACAAGTTCGAAAAAAAGATTTTAATCCACATATAAAAAGGATGGTTATGCCAATTAGAAGAATTCATACACAAAAGGATTCAAACTTATTACATGGATCCAATAGTGAGTTTGAGAGAGTTCAAGGCTCGAATTGAACCCTAGTCCAAACACACAAGACCACACTCGTCAAAAACCCCAAATCCTAGGGTTTTCAACTTGAACCAAATGCAAAGAAGAAAAACAAGCAGATACAGTAGAAGGTTCAATGAAAATAGAGTAGGGGAATTAATCCGAAACACAATGAGAGACCGTAGAGGAAAATATGCTTAAGAAGGCATAGTAAGAACATTTAAAGAACATGATTGGAAAATATAGTAGGCGAAGTGTATCAAATCATAGTGGAAGGCAAGTGGCAGAATATATCATGTGAAACACAACAAAGAAACATAGCATGTAAAAACATAGCCTGAAAACATGGTAGAAAAGAAAAAAGAACAAGATACAGAAAACATAGCCTGGAAACATGGTGGAAAAGGAAAAGAACAAGATGCAGAAAACATAGTAGAAGGGCATGTATGAAAGAAAACATAAGAACATAAAACATACACAAGAAAGGGAGAAGGAAAGTCGGAGAACCTTTAAACATTTTTCAGAAACCCTAAATCAGAAAGAAACGCCTTTGAGAGTAAAAATCCTTTAAAGAAAAGTTGGGAAATCTTCTTAAAACTCAAGATAAAGCATGAATACACACAAATATGGAGATAATCGGAAAAGAACCTTGATAGTTAGGGTTTCAGATGAACCCAAGAATGAGATAGGCTTCGAAAATGTCCGATCTAAGTCGGATGAGACTAGAAGCAGACTCAGGAGGCTAAGATGTGCCGGAGCTAGGCCGGAAATGACCGGAAATCTCAAGTCGGTGGAGATCTGGTTGGAGACCTTTGAGGTCTAGCCTCAAACCTTCGAATACCAAGCACACAGAAGTGAAAGGGGGTGAGTATGAGAGGTTCATAGCAGGAGAAGCCATGGAAACCGGTGAAAATTGCAGGTATTAGGGTTAGCATGGGTGGTGGCGACTAGGGTTAGTATAGAGAATGGAAGAGGAAGGGGATTCAAGGGCGGTAGGTAGAGAGAAATGAATTAGGGTTGGGGGTAATCGGTGAATTAAAATGGAAAGGTTTAATTTGAGCCGTTGATCTGATTGGGGGGGGGGGGGGCCCGGGGGGGGTTTTT
>MU698047.1:4608-16678 GCA_026770625.1 Nicotiana glauca
AGCGATAGTTGAGGATTAAGTGGATTTCAAGGCTTTGAGGTAAGTGTTTGGTTTAACCCTAGCTTGAGGGAATAGGAGTTGAGTCTTGTTGCTAATTGCTATGTGATCGAATACGACGTATAGGCATGGTGACGAGTATCTATACATCGGTGTCTAGTATGACCGCGAGTCCTTATAATGTGATTACCATGACTTGGTTTTGAACTCCGTGTTTATTGGAGAAATTCTATATGTTGTGAATAACATGTGAACATAAAATAATTATTTGATTCCTGTGAGCATTGGCTCGAATTGTGATACGAATATTGAAAGTATATGAAATGACTGGATTCTTTGGAGCGTTGGTTCAAAAATGGTAGAGTGAATTATAAGATAAGAAAAGTAAAAAAAGAAAGTGTTGTTGATTATTCCTTTGCTGGGACGTTTGGTTGAACTTGTTAGATTCTTTCCCTTGCCGGGATTTTTGTCAAAAAATTTCTTATTTGTATGTCCCTCATTGTGACTGTTGTTTGGAGAACCAGACCGTCAAATGATATTAAGGAGCGGGTTGTATGCCGCAACAATGATATATGAGGGTCGGGTTGCGCGCCGCAACAGTGATACCTGATAAATGGTATGGGTCGGGTTTCACACTGCAACAGTGATATTTGTGGAGCGGGTTGCACGCCGCAATAGTGATATTTGTGGAGCGGGTTGCACGCCGCAATAGTGATATTTGTGGAGCGGGTTGCACGCCGCAACAGTTATTGATACCATGTGTTTGTATTGAGTATTGTTTCCTTGTTCATTGTGAATATAAGGTGTTCTAGTTTGTTACTTGGGATTACTGTTGAGATTGTATCTCCCCATAGCATGTCTCCCCCTCCCATGTTGTTACTTGCCTTGTATTCGATGTTCCGTTGTATATTTATAACTGCACAGGTTATGTGGTGTCCAGTCTAGCCTCGTCACTACTTCGCTGGGATTAGGATAGACACTTACCAGCACATGGAATCGGTTGTGCTGATGCTACACTTCTGTACATTTTTGCACATGTCCAGGTTTTGAGGAACAACAGCAGCAGTAGTGCGGGAGCGGATTTTCATTTTCACGAGACTGAGGTAGCTTTGCAGGCGTCCGCTGGCCCGGCGTCTCTTCCTTATGTTCTCTTTTAGACTGTTGCCTCATTGTTTTTATGACAGACAACTTATATATTTCTTTCAGACCATTGTATTTAGTATATTCTTAGTATTTCGTGAGTATTGTGATACCAAATCTTGTATAGAGGCTATTATTGACTATTCCGCGTTTTGATTCGTATTTATAAAACAGACTTCCGCTATTGGTCTTATCAAATTTCATGTTCCTTATTGATGCTATAAACTATTGAAATAATTGTTTAGTAACGGAAAAGTAGTTGAGTTGGCTTGCCTAGCTACCACGAGTAGGCGCCATCACAATCCCGATGGTGGGAAATCCGGGTCATGACAAAATAATAAGGACTTTTATACTTTTGCAAAGAAGATTACTAATATGTTGAGATTACACTAGGATAAACTAGCTATTTGATTAATTACTTTCAAAATTACATGCGTTTTCTCTTAATAAATCGAGAATAGTAAACACAGTTTTACAATCATTTGAAGTAACACTAGGCTCTAGGAAATAACTTGCAAATTTTCTATTTTATGGTCATTACCAGGCTGTTTCATCACAGTCAACAATCATGGGCATAACAATGAAGACCCTATTGACTCACATGAAGAAACAAGCTAAAAATGGATCACTCCAGAACTACAAATAAAAACTCTAAAATAACAACGAGTATTGAACATAATCAACAAGAAGCTATTAAGCTGAACTAACATTTTCTAATCTTCAATTATAATCCTCTTTTGACTAACACACTAATCAAAATTCACAGTTACTTAACTATTATGCAATTTAAAAGATAAGAAATCAAATTCACAAATGATTTCATATTGTGTAATATCCTCAATTCATTCTTCAATTTATACATCAAATGGTACCCAGAGATGGCTGAGACATACCTGGAACAAAAAAGATGAATGAAAAAAGAGTGAGGTCTACAACCAACAGTAGCAATCAAGAGCAGTAAATAGCAACTTAGGACAACCCAGATTCAACACCAAAACCAACCAACTTCAACCTAGAGAATGTAGTTTAACAAACCAAAATCCAGTCTCGGATATACACTTAACCAAACAGATACAGAACAGAGTCTCAAACTACTCAAAAATATTTGGAATTGAAAAGTAAACTGAAATATTGCTCAAAAGCTCTAGTGAAACAATATCCAATGTTCTGGACCTCTGTTCCTGAAGTTATTAAGTTCTCTTTGTTTATATCAGTATATTTTTTTCTATCCATTGCTATCAATCTCTACCTTTCTTTCTTTTCTCTCAATTTTCAGACTAAATCTCTTTGTATCTCTCTATGAGTGTATAGCAAAATGTCTGTCTATTAAAATCTGTATTTCCTCTTTTTAATCTGTCTATTTCTGTCTGTTTTATACCAAAACTTAAACCTTTTTCTAGTCCCCTTTTCTTCTTTACAGTTGTCTTTCAGCTTTTGTTGTTTCCCCCTCCCATGTTACCTTATTTTAAGCTCCTAAAAGCACGGAACATAGTGTCTATCAGCTTTTGTTGTTTTCCCCTCCCATGTTACCTTATTTTTCAGCTCATAAAAGCACTGAACAGCGTGTCTTCCACTACTGATACCAATTTTATTAATTAAACTCATTAGCTTAGTAGTGCACAAACATTCAGTGTTGGCAGACCACTTACCTTAAACAATTTTTTAAGTTCCTATTCTCAAATTTAACCCCTTAAATCCTGTGTTGTTTATCTCTTAAATCCTGAATATTAAAAAAAAACATGCCAATCAATTCTCTAAATCAGAAATCAAATGGCATTCATTTCTATAGCCTAAATATATTTGTCATAGAATCGGACAATACTGCACACATGAAAAATTATATTTGAAACTAACGAGACATGATTCATGAATGAACCTATTTGGTATTTGACTTTCTACTTAATCAAACACAAACATTTTAACAGGAGCTCAAATACTATGAAGTACTATCAATTAAGCGCAGAAACTGATCAAAAGCCTAAAATTAGAGTACAAAGACACACTTGACTAAATTTGAACAGAAAAACTTCAATTAACCTAACTAAATACTAATAACCAAATTGACCTAAAGGACAGAAATTAAGCTCGCTACTGGAGGGTAAGAAAACAAACCAATCTCTAATACACTGAGAAGAAAAGATGAAGAGGTGAAATAGACATAAAATTAAAGAAAAGGGATAAGGAAACTTTACCAATTGGGCTTGAGTTCATGCTTGGTATTTTGGTTTACACGAAGCTGAGGCCATTCATTAGTTCTTTTGTCAAGAACCAATGAATAACATCAATTTCGTGCTGAACCAACCCTCTAATCACAAGCTTGAGTCGATGCAAGCCATCAGTTCACCGTGAACTGGTTTCGAACTTTTAGGGTTCCGGATCAGATTTAATGTTTGAGGGTTTTAGCACAATTCGAAGAAAAATAATCATAGATTGGGGAAGAAGGAGGTGTGGGGATTCCGGGGTGTGATTTTGGGTGCATTTGGAGGCGGCTAGGATTTTGTCTCTGATTCTTCGATCTAAGATTCGAAGAGTTTCGTGGGTATTCGAAAGGAGTGATTTGGATATTTGAGAAGAAGAGGTCGAGGTGGTTCTGTGGTGTTAATCTGGCGGTGTTTGGCCACCATCCGCCACCATGGACCATTTCCGACGGGCGGAAGCCGGTGGCGTGAGGTCCGTCTCTGAAGAGACGAAGGAGATGAGTGAGAGGGGGGTTTAGGTCTGAGGGGTGAGGGATGTGGGATTTTGGTATATTAAAGTTAGAGATTTAATTTGGGCCATAGGATAATTGGAATCCAACAGCTCCGATTGAATCACTAATCGGAAATGGGGTCGTTTTGGCTAAGGGGATCAGATGGGTTCGGGATTGGGTCGGGTTTGGGAAATGGGCAAGGATTTGGACCGTTGGATGATGAGATTCCAACGGTCAAGATTAAAAACCATCCAAACGACGTTGTTTGGTTTAGCAAAACGGGGACAGGGTTTGGACAGGTTTGGGCTTGGGGCGTGTTTGTTTTGGGCTGGCTCAGGCTTGGCCCAAATACAGCCCCTTTTCTTTTCTTTTTTCTATTTTCATCTCTTTTTATTTTCTAATTTCTTTTAAACTAGACTAAAAATAAAAACCTATACTAATTCAATTTTACACTTATTAACTTTAAATAATAATTATCACCACCAATTCAATATTGAATTGGTAGAAAACATAAAATTTGACATTAATTACTAAAAATACAAAGCACATTATTTTTTATGACTTTTCCATTTTTATAAAAACACCTAGTTATTAATTAATTCCAAAACATCTAATTAAATCTTAAATGCAATTGCAACATATTTTTGTATTTATTATTAATAAACATGCACACACAAATGCAAACAACAGTTGAAAATATCACTAAAATTCAAAAAATTGCACACAAAAAAAAAATTGTTTTTTTTTTATTTTATGGAAATAATTCGTATAGGCAAAAATCACGTGCTCACACTACCCTTCACATAGAGTCCCATGCACACTCTATCGAGGATCATGAAGTTAATACCGAGAAAGTGTCCAATGCACCACCTTCTCTTGTTGCACCTCCTTCTCCAGAGCTCAAGAGAACATCTAGGCCAAGTAGACCACCATTATGGTTGCAGGACTATGTAACCAAAGACTCAAAACAACCTTTCTCCTGCCCTTTGTCTTCTTATGTCTCTTATAATAGACTCAAACCATCTTATCTGTATACACTTTCAGCTTTAGTTGTGTTAGAGCCAAATACATTTAAGGAAGCCTCTACTGATCCAAAATGGATACAGGCTATGCAGCTTGAGACAACTGCTTTGGAAGACAACAACACTCGGAGTATAGTTGATCTACTACCTGGCAAGGTTCCAATCGGATGCAAGTGGATCTTTAAGGTTAAGTACAGGGCCTCAGAAGAGGTAAAAATGTATAAAGCTTGGCTAGTTGCTAAAGTCTATAGTCAGAACGAAGGTCTTGACAACACAAAGACCTTCTCCCATGTAGCCAAGATGGTGACTGTCAGGACTGTGGTTGCTCTAGCTGCAGCCAAGCATTGACTGATATATCAAATGGATGTTCATAATGCTTTCGTCAATGGTGATCTACTAGAGGAAGTCTATATACAAGTTCCTGAGGGGTTTACCGGACTGAGGGAGTCATTGAAGGCCTGTAAACTTCATAAATCAGTGTATGGGCTCAAACAAACACCCATACAATGGTACAAGAAGCTTACTGAGTTATTGCTGCATATGGTCTTTAAATAAAGTCATTTTGACTATTCCTTGTTTACAACGAAGGTAGGAAGTGATCCAATGGTTATCCTAATATATGTGGATGATATTTTCATCACAGAAAACAATCCTTCACTACTCAATCAAACAAGGGAAGGCCTGCAGAATCAATTCAAGATAAAACATCTAGGTGAGTTGAAGTTCTTCCTTGACAATGAATTTGCAAGATCTAGTGAAGGTATTATGATGTTTTAGAGAAAATATGCCCTGGAACATGTCTCTGAATCAGGCTAGGGGGAGCAAAGCCAATTATAACTCCACTTGAATTGAATCAGAAAACTAACATCTGGAGAATATGACAAACATATAGGAAGTGATAAGGACTGTGTGGATGAGTTCCTTAATGACCCAATGGGGTATCAAGACTAGTAGGCAAACTCTTGTACCTAACTATGACCAGGCCAGACTTGGTATTTGTAGTTCAAGTACTAAGCCAATACATGAACTGTCCAAAGTGTCTCACATAAAACCAACTCTTAGAGTAGTAAGGTACTTATAAGAGGCTCTAGGGTTGGGACTGCTAATGCTTGCACAAAACACCAATCAACTGAGTGCTTATTGTGACTTAGACTGGGAGCTTATTTGCAAACCATGAGGTCTCTAATAGGCTATTTGGTCAAGTTTGGGGGTGCACTAATATCTTGGAAGTCAAAGAAATAATAAACTGTATCTAGGAGTTCAGCTGAAGCTGAATTCAGGAGTATGGCTTCATGCAAAGCTGAGATAACCTGGTTAATAGGATTGTTCAAAGAACTTGGAGTAGTTGTGGAACTCCCAATAATGCTGAGGTGTAATACAAAGGCTGCAATCCAGAGAGCAGTCAATCTATTATTTCATGAGAGAACTAAACATATGGACATCGATTTTCACTTTGTAAGGGAACGAATCATGCAGGGAATAATGAGAACTGAACATGTTTCAACCAAAGAGCAACTAGAAGATATTCTCACAAAGAGCTTAGGAAAGGTTCAACACGACTACCTGCTAAGCATACTTGGAGTACAGAATCTATTCAAGCAAACAACTTGAGTGGGAGTGCTAAGTGTACTCAAGTCTATCTAACTATGGTTTAGTTTATTATATTAGTTGAGAGTTGGTTAGTTTGTTAATATAAACATGTGTATAATAGAACACTGTAGCAACAAGTTAGCTTATACACTCATTTTCATTTTAACAGAATCAGTTACTCTCTCTCTCTGTCCCTACTGTTCTATTGAGTACCTTTCTCTTCCTATCTAGCTTAATCGTCATAGTGTGATGACCCAAAAGGTCATCTCTTGTTTTATAAGTGACATCTATGTTCATAGGTCTTAAAAACATCCTTTTATTTCACATCGATTTATGTGCATAGTCCGGGCGTATATCCGAAAAGCCCTTATGTGAAAATTTGAGAACAAATTCTATGTTTTGCCTTTAAAATAAAATTAAGTTGACTTCGGTCAACATTTTGGATAAACGGACCCGGACCTTCATTCTGACAGTCCCGTAGGGTCAATAGTAAAATATGGGACTTAGCCGTCTGCCCGAAATCGAATTCTGAGGTCCCTAGCCCGATGAATGAATTTTTAAATAAAATTCTTTGCTGAAAAATATAAAGACTTTTGGAAATAAAATGGTGTGTGTTCTTGATGGTATCGGGCCCGTATTTTTTGTAAGAATCAGAGTTGATTTGATATAAATCGGATTCTAGGTTGAGAAAATGGAAAATTCGAACTATCTTATGAAATTCATGAATTTGAGGTTAAATTCATAGTTGTTGATGTTATTTTGATGATTTGATCGCACGATCAAGTCCGTATGATATTTTTAGACTTGTGTGCATTTTTGGTTTGGAGCTCCGAGGGCTCGGGTGAATTTTGGATAGGCCACTGAGTGATTCTGGACTTAGGGAGATTGCTGGTATGTTTCAGCTGTGTAGCAGGCCCCTGATCTCGCAATCAGGCATCACAATATAAATAGTGAACGCAAATGCGAGTTTTTGCTTTACAAATGCGAAAAGGGTCGAGGTTAGCTTTTCTTGCAAATTCAAAATTTACTTCGCAAATGAGAAGTTGTCCAGGTAGGCTAGAGGTCACAAATGCGAAGGCAGCAAAGATTGCGAAGGTTTGCATTTGCGATGCCCTTCTCGAAATTGCGAGCTCCGCAAATGCGAAGCTCTAATCGCAAATTGCGACATCTGCAGCTGATTAAATCATCATTTGGGCGGGATTTTCACTTCACTTCTCAAATTTTCAAACTCTAAACTCCCATAGGAGATTTTCTTGAAGAGTTTTTCCCCAAATCATGATAGGTAAACGATTTCTAACTCATTTTCTTCAATCTATTTTATCTTTTTACATGATCTCACTTCAAAATCTAGGGTTTTTCATGGGAAATTAGGTGTTTTGGGTAGAAGATTTAGACCACAAATTGAGGTCCGATTTCAAAACTAATTGCATATTTGAGCTCGTGAGTGTATGGGTGATTGGGTTTTGTTTCGAACTTTGGCTTTTGACCAAGCAGGCCCGAGGTCAATTTTTGACTTTTTGGGGAAAATACTGAAAAATCTATTTTCATGCATTAGAATTGGTTTATTTAGCATTTATTGATGTTATTAAGCAAATTATGACTAGATACAAGAGGATTGGAAGTGGAACCAAGAGGTAAAGCGGTAATTGAGGCTTGATTTGTGTTCGTGGAAATGAGGTAAGTATTTTGTCTAACCTTAGGTTGAGGAAATAAGAGTTGTGGTCTTAATTACTACGTGTTAGTGTTGAGTACGACGTATAGGCATGGTGACGAGTATCTATACGATGGTGTCAAGCATGCCCGTGAGTCTTATACCATGATTGTTGTGATTCTACTATGTATTGTCCATGCTTAGGTTTATGATTATCAATGTCAAGCATGATTCATGATAATTTCTTGGTAATTGATCGTTGTTGAGTATTGGCTCAAGTTGAGATTCATTTTGTAAAGTAATTGTCGAAACGAGATTGGTTATAGCTGATTCTCTTGCTGGGGTGTGATTGTTTATATTGTTGATTCCCTTGCCGGGACGTATTATTTCTATTGTTTGGGTGAGGAAGAGTATAAAGTACGAAGGTGTAACGACCCGGCCGGGTGGTTTTGGAATTTACGCCCCGATCCCCTATTTATTATTTCCCCTAAGTTCGTTTCTGCTATTTTGGTTTGTCGGGACGTTCGGTGTTAGGATTCGGAGAGTTTTGGGACACTTAGTCCTTAAATGAGAGCTTAAGAGTTGAAAAATGGTCTGTATTCGGAACAGTGTGAAGACGACCTTGGATTGGAAATTCGATGGTTCTGTTAGCTCTGTTAGGTGATTTCGGGGTTTGATGCGTGTTCGGAATGTATTTTGGAGGTTCGTAGCTCATTTAGGCTTGAAATGTCGAAGTTTGAATTTTTGAAGTTTCCGGTCCGATACTGAATTTTTGATCCGGGGGTAGGATTTAAATTCCGGAAGTTGCTGTAGCTCTGTCATGTCATTTGGGACGTGCGTGCAAAATTTCAGGTCATTCAGGCGAGGTTCGGTTAGATTTTTTATCGAAAGCGTGTTTTGTTGGAATTTGAAGTTCTTAGGCTTGAATCTTCGATTTAATTGGATTTTCGATGTTGTTTTAAGTGTTTTAAGGATTGGTACAAGTTTAAATGAGGTATTAGGTGGTATTGGTACTTTTGGTTGAGGTCCCGGGGGTCTCGGGATGAACTCGGATGGCTAAACGGAGAATTTTTGGACTTATGAAGATTTTAGGCCTGCTGCTTCTGGTATTTTCACTTCTGGGGTTTTGAAGCCGCAGAAGTGGAGCCGCAGAAGCGGAGCCACTTAAGCGGCCAGGCAGTCGCATAAGCGGAAGTGGGCGTTTGGCCAGGAACCGCAGAAGCGGAGATTGTTCCACTAAAGCAGACTCGTTTCTGCAATGGGAAGACCACATAAGTGGTTGGTCGGGCTTTGAAGGAGACCGAAGAAGCGATAAAAATTTTCCGCAAAAGCGGGACCGCAGAAGTGGAAAATGATCTGGATAGAATGTTTAAGTTTTGGAAATGGGACTTCGTTCCCATTTCCCATTTTTAACGATTTGGAGCTTGGTTTGGGCAATTTTTGGACAGATTTTCTTTGAGAACAACGGGGTAAGTGTTCTTAACTCAATTTTGGTTGTATAAATCGAATATATTACAAGTTTTGGTGTTTACTCTGAGAAATTTGTTGAAAGGGGGTAGAAAACCATCTTGGATAGAATCACTGATATGAAGGTCGAAATGATATGGGAATTTTGTAATTTCGTTATGGTTAGACTCGTGAGAGTGCGAGGTTTCTAGAAATGTAAATTTTACTCGGTTCCGAGATATGAGGCCCGAGGGGTATTTTGGTTATTTTACCTATTTTCGCTCCCTAGCTTTAATTTTTATAGTGGAATCGGTTGTTTGCAATATTATTTACGATGTGTAATTTAATTGAATAGATTTAAGCCATTTGGAGTCGGATACTCGTGGCAAGAACGTGGTGTTGGATTGATTTTGAGCCGGTTCGAGGTAAGTGGCTTGTCTAACTTTGTGTGGGGGACCTTTCCCCTTAGGATTGTTCTTGATATTTGAGTGCCTTGTATGTGAGCTGACGGGCGCGTACTTGATCCGATTGATGAAAAAATTCCGGTTTTTGCTTAAGTTGTTAATATTTAGCTTCCCTTCTTACTTGCCTTACCTTACTTGAAGCTTATTGCTTGTGCTAGGCTAGGAAAGCATGTTTGACTGACTTAACTGCCTAATTGCTTAAGTTGCTTAATTGTACTATGTGAAGCATGCTAGGCTAGTTCTATCTGCTGCTCTATTTTTCGTACTTATCCCTTGGTTTGTTTCTGGCTGTGATTGTGCATTTACTTTGGGACTATGGGATGGTATCCCGGGAGATCCCCCTGCACTTTTATTTTGGGACTACGAGACGGTATCCCGGGAGATTCCCCTGCACTTTTATTTTGGGACTACGGGACGGTATACCCGGAGATCCCCCTGCACTTTCATTTTGGGACTAAAGGACGGTATCCCAGGAGATCCCCTGCACATTGATGATTGGACTACGGGACGGTATCCCGAGAGATCCACAATATGGATATGAGATGTTTTACTACGGGACGGTATCCCGGAAGGGTCCATTGAATAGTTGAGGAAAGGGCTACAGGATGGTATCCTGGGAGACCCTCGTTGGTATTTTGAAATTTAGCTGTGTTTACTTGTGCTCCTACTTTATCCTTGCAGTTATCCTTGTTTGTTGTTTTTGCCTTATTACACTGCCGCGTTTATTAATTTGTGTCAGACTTCTATCCTGTTAATTATTGTTGCTGTATTACTTTTTACCTCAGTAGGGCCCTGACCTTTCCTCGTCACTACCCAATCGAGGTTAGGCTTGGCACTTACTGAGTACCGCTGTGGTGAACTCATGCCCTTCCTGCGCATGTTTTTCATGTGCAGATCATACAGGTACCTATACTCAGGCGCACTATCTTTGAGGTGAGGAGACATACGGAGACTTCGAGGTATATCTGCAGCGTCTGCAGACCGAAGAGTCTTCTTCCTTATTCTAGTTGTAGAGCTGTTATCCTATCATACTTTTGATGCAGCCATTCTGGAGATTAGAGTACTTTATTGGAATTCTATTAGCCTGTGTTTTCCCGTGACTTTTCGGGTTTTGGGATTTGTTTGTAGACTTCCACATATTCTTAGAGTTGTACAGGCCGCACGGCCTTATATTCAGTTGTTATTTTTCATACGTTCGGTTTATTTGTTTCCGCAATTATTACATCTTTTCTGCAATACTTGGCTTACCTAGTCATGGAGTCTAGGTGCCATCACGACATGTTCATGATCGGTGAACTAGGGTCGTGACAAGATGGTAGGGGTTATTCTAGTCTCCCTATTCATTCAGCCTTGCCAGCAGCGGGTAGTACTCCAGCTCTACCAGCCCCTCAGGAGCCTTATTATGCGCCTCCAATTTCTAGTGCGCCTCCTGCGCGGGGTACTTCTAGAGGTCAGTCCAACAGACCTAGCGCTAGTCAGTCACAGCTACCACATCCTCCCAGAGCTTGTTTCGAGTGTGGCAATACACGTCACGTGGTTGGGGACTTCCCCAGACTTTGTAGGGGTGCATCTTCACTGACTGCTTAGCCACAGCGTGCTTCTTAGAGTTCTCAGGCTATGGTTCTAGCTCCCACTGCTGCCCCACCTGCGCAGCCAGCCAGGGGCGGAAGCTGGGGAGATAAGGGTCGCCCTCGTGAGACGGGTCGGGCCAGATATTATTGCATTCCTGCTGGTACTGAGGTGGTTGCCTCCGAATTTGTCATCTAGGTATTATTCTGGTTTATCACAGAGAGGCATCGATTCTATTCGATCCAGGCTCTACTTATTCATATGTGTCCTCTTATTTTGCTTCGCATTTGGGTGTGCCTCGGGATTCTTTGAGTGCCCCTGTTTATGTTTCTACTCCTGTGGGAGATTCTCTTGTTGTGGACCGCATTTATTGGTCATGTCTGGTTAATATTCATGGTTTTGAGACCATGGCAGATCTATTATTACTCGGTATGGTTGACTTTGATATTATTCTGGGCATGGACTGGTTGTCGCTCCATCATGCTATTCTTGATTGTCACGC
>MU698048.1:9230-26570 GCA_026770625.1 Nicotiana glauca
GATAATAGGACATAGTTCAAAAACCCTTGTAGATAACATGATGTAGTGAGAGTAATACCTTAGGTTCGTAATTGTTAGGAGTTGTCAGGACCTTCCTAGATAATAGGACATAGTTCAAAAACCCTTGTAGATAACATGATGTAGTGAGAGTAATACCTTAGGTTCGTAATTGTTAGGAGTTGTCAGGACCTTCCTGGATAATAGGATGTTGTTTAAAAACCCTTGTAGATAACATGATGTAGTGAAAACAATACCTTAGGTTCGTAATTGTTAGGAGTTGTCAGGACCTCCCTGGATAATAGGACTTAGCTTTTAATTCTTAGTAATATTTGGTAATATGATTCAGTTTGACACTCACTCATACACCTAGCCTCCAAACTGGGGCAGAAAATTTTCTTTGGTTGCTTATTTTGTTGAAGTCAGGAGTCCGCCTGGAGAACAGAGACATGCATTTCAAATTTCAGTAGTCAGGAGTCCGCCTGGAGAACAGAGACATACAATTCAAGTTTCAGCAATCAGGAGCCCGCCTGAAGAACAGAGGTGTTACAATTCCAACTTTAGTTTTCAATCGATTTCTTTGTCTATTTTGAAGTCAGGAACCCGCCTGGAGAACAGAGGTATACAATTCAAATTTCAGCAGTCAGGAGCCCGCCTAGATAATAGAGGAATACATTTTCAAGTTTTGAAGTCAGGAGCCCGCCTGTATAATAGAGGTATTACAAATCAAGTTTTAGTTCTCAGTTCTTATTAATATCCAGTAACATATACCCAGTTTCCAAACTGGGGCAAAAAATTTTCTTTGTTTTGTCTGTTTTTGTGAAGTCAGGAGCCCGCCTGGATAACAGAGGAATACATAAGTTCAAGTTCAGTAGTCAGGAGCCCGCCTGGATAACAGAGGAATACATTCAAGTTCAAAATCAGTAGTCGGGAGCCCGCCCGTACAACAGAGGAATACATCCAAGTTCAAGTTCAGTAGTCGGGAGCCCGCCCGTACAACAGGGAATACATTTCAAGTTTCAGCAATCAGGAGCCCACCTGGAGAACAAGGGAATATTTTTCAAGCTTCAGCAGTCAGGCGCCCACCTGGAGAACAAGGGAAGTGCAATTCAAATTTTAGCTTTTAATTTTTAATATTTGATAACATGATGTACCCAGCCACCAAACTGGGACAGAATATTTTCTTTGTTTGTCTATTTTGTTGTAGTCAGGAGCCCACCTGGAGAATAAGGGAATACTTTTCAAGTTCAGCAATCAGGAGCCCACCTGGAGAACAAGGGAATACTTTTCAAGTTCAGCAATCAGGAGCCCACCTGGAGAACAAGGGAAGTGCAATTCAAATTTAGCTTTTAATTTTTAATATTGATAACATGATGTACCCAGTTACCAAACTGGGGCAGAATATTTTCTTTGTTGCAGTCAGGAGCCCACCTGGAGAACAAGGGAATACTTTTCAAGCGTTGCAGTCAGGAGCCCATCTGGAGAACAAGGGAATACTTTTCAAGCGTTGCAGTCAGGAGCCCATCTGGAGAACAAGGGAATACTTTTCAAGCGACATCAATCAGTTGCCCGCCTGGAGAATAGAGGCACATATTTCAAATTGCAGCACTCGAGCATCACTCGGAGGAATGACAAAACATCTCCGATCACAATTCAAGGCAACAACGCAAGAATTCCAGTGGAAGAATACAAGTTCAAGGCAACATAAGAGCAAGTTTGAAGACATAGATAGAACCTTTTTGTAATTCATAGATCATAGCATAGGCTAGCTTCTTTTATTTTTGACACGGTGTAATAAGGAGGTCAGCGAGCAGTAGCAGCAGCAACAGCAGTGAAATCACAGCTCCTAGTAGTCCCAGCTACCAAACCTTCCCGAACTACACTGACCTGATTCCTTTTTAACCAAGGATATGTAGGCAACCTTTGAAGCAGGGTTCGGTCAAACGGTTTTCAAAAAATGCTTCACACGGAATATTCAAACGAGCAAAAATCGCTCGTATCCGCTCACTTATCTTTGCCCGAGAACTCTTCGTGTTCCTGAGCAAAGAGGGACAGCTGTGAGCACGTGATTTTTGCCCTAAGCTAATTATTCCCAAAAATTCAAACAAAATGATTTCTTTCATTATTTTGCAATTATGTGGATTTTTATGACGTTTTATGTTAATTGTTTGCATTCTGTTATGAATTTTAATTAGTAAAAATTTAAAATACTGGGCATGAGCATTTAGGATTTAATTTTACTTATCTTTGGAATTAATTAGCAATTAGGACTTTACAAAAATACAAAAAAAAATCAAAAATGGTTTACTTTTGGATTTTCGGTAGTTTTCTTTTCTTTTATTTGAGGCTTGATTAGTTGTTATAATTAGAGCTTAATATAATTTGGTTTTAGAATTAATTTAGGATTTTTAGTATGATTTTGAAATAAGAGAATTAAAGGAAAAGATATTAGAGAAAAAAAGAATAAAAGAATTAATTGAAAGAAAAAGGGAAGGAATTAAATGGTTTTGAGAACAAGGCATTTATTTTGGGCCTATCCCAAATCACACCCCAGCCCAAGCGGACTTCACTCATGTCCAAAACTTAACCCAGCCCAAACCATTCTCCATACCCGGTCCAGCATCAGTCCAAGAGGCAATTGAAACGACGTAGTACCGTGGCCAAACTACGTTGTTTTGAGTTTAAAAAGTTAAAAGGTGATCTTGGCCATTCATTTACTTTCATCCGACGGACCTCATTAACCCCAAGCAATTAAATAACATTGTCCAAAAACCCTAAAAACATACCTCTCTTTCTCGTATAGAACCACCCCCTTCCCTCGTCCGCCGCCCTCCGCCCTAACGCCAGCGGCGGTGAAACCCCAAATCGCCCCAAAATTATACCCTGGATCCCCCTTCCCTTCCTCTATCCAAATCCACCATCAATTTTCCCTAAAACCCACCCTAGGCCGTCGAATATCAAATCATAGAATTTCCGGACAAAACATCACCTTGTCCAAACACCACCAAATTTACACCATAAGACCACCTCCGTGTCCTCTATCAAACCCCCAAGGTTCTGACCCTCGAATATGGCCGGAACCATTCGAATATTGATTTGAATGTTTTCCGGCCAAAACCCTAAATGCTCTAAATTGTACCAAATTGGCACCACGTGATCCCCTCACCATCCTCATGAAGATTCCACCACCTAGGGCGTTCAAATATCATCGAAAATGGCCAAATTGAAAAGTGATAACTGGCCGGATTTCTTTCTCAGATAGTTTGCTTTTCTTTTTGTATTTCATTAGAACATATAGTTTAGTTCATGATTTCTTGTTCTGCCCTGTTCTCATAATCCTTTTTAATTTTCTTATCAAATTGATTCTGACTGATTTTGCTTTAAGTTCAGTGTCATTTCGATTGTGATTAGTGGTTTATGTTAGTTTTAGCATAGTGTTATGTTGATTATTGTTTGTTAATTGATATAATAATAAGAGTTTGGGTAGTGATTACATTGTTACAGCTAAAATTCATGTTTTGTTAGTTGACCATGGTTTAATCAGGGTTGGAGGTAGGTTAGTGATTTCAGGAATAAAGCAGGGTTGATTGGAGCAATTCAAGGGTAGAGGATCTTTTAAAACTGAACTAGAATTCTCTAGAATCCTCTAGAGTGGGTTTAATTTGGAATCTTAGGAAAACATAGTGGGTTTACTTGTGTAACAAGTTTAAAAATAAAGGACCAAGGCTGAAAATGAATAAGAACTAACAAAGAAAAACTGAAAATCTGATAGGCCTCATTTGTGCATATAAAAGGGCATGACCCTTACTTCATTCACAAGTTTAGGAACCCCAAAACTCCCCCCAAAAATATCCTCAAGCCCCCACCGATCTGAAATTCAAATTCAAGTCGAAAACTCCTTTTAGATATTAGCTTTCTTAAAGAGAAAAAACAAAAACAAAAATCAGAAAAACTCCAGAAAACTAAAAAAACAGTGTTTCATTGAAGATCCTTTGAGATCAAGCTCAAATTTCAGCTTTAAATCTCAATCTCTGCAGAAAATCCAAAAACCTACAAAAAATCCAAAAAAATTGTTATATTGCTTTGTTTGAAGTTAGTTTTAAGTTCTAGTTCAAGTTTGAGTAAACTTGAGGTTGAACGATTGAGATTTGGTCTGTTTTTGTTGCTGTGAATTCTCTGTTACTCTCCTGGGTGCTATAATATCGACTTGGCCCTGAAATTGATCCCGTGTTGCTGCTGAATACTGTTGCTGCTTAACTGACCTCAAATTTCCTCTTGAAATTCAATTTCCAGGTACTTATCTGGGTTCATTCAAGCTGAAAAGACTCAATGTAGGATTGCTGAAGTTTATAAATGATGAAATACTATTACACTTGATCTGTGAAGTCTCTTGTTCTCTGTTTAGTTTAAAAGCATAGAGTAGTTTGTTATTTGGACAATATATGGATTTGTAATCAATTAGACTGCTGGATCTTTAGAGTTACACGAATAATCTGCCATGACATTAGTTTCGTACTGATTTGTAGTTAAATAAATTATTGAACTTTTCAGAGTTGTGTGAAGACGTTTTCCAGTAGTGTTAATCTACATTTGCATGAATATGTTCTGCCAATAACCCATACATTAGGCTTTCATGTTAGTTCATATATGTATTAGTTTGATTTGAATTTGTAGACTAGACTCAGGTGCTGTCATATGTCGATTCACCTTATGTCGATTCACCTAGTTCTAAGTAAATCAATTAGTTCGTGGTATGCCTGTTTGAATTGCAACTCACTGGAGTCCATTTGTAGTTGGAAACTCAGGTGTGATTTTGAATTAACCGTTGTTTAAGTTCCAGATGGATCAGATCAATTAGATAAATGGATTGTTTGCTTTACAAAATAATTATGATCAGCAATGAGGCCAGACAACCAGGCCCTTAAGCTTAAATGATAAGTGGGCCTGGCGTCCTAACAAGAAGCCCAATGGCTTGAACTCCAGCGAGGCTGTTTTGTTTAGACAGAATAAAGACAACCAATTAGGATTTTCTTCTTTTATTTTTAGACACATTAACATCGAAAATTATAGATTGCTTTAGGTTTGCCTTTTAATAATAAAACGAGATGAGCCTCGCTAAACAAAAGAAACAAATTGCGGGGCCCTTGATAAATGTTTATACAAAATACTTAGACTTCGGGATGGGCCGTTTAGCGAATTTCACGGCCTTCCCCAAAGGTAATAACGCGTTAGTCACTTTAGGTGCGTTTTTAATAATCTTACCTTCTTAAATACGATGCACATTTATGTGATCCAAATCCAAATCTCAACGAAGTCGAAATGTGTCAAAAATTGCGGGTGCATTTATGTGACGCGATTCGAGACATGTTTTCACGACGTTGCAATTCTCTTAAAACAATAAATAACAAAAACGGTTCAAAGTTGAAAACACATAAATCGAAACATGTACTAAAATCAAATACATAAGCCAAACATGACAGTTGAGCGACCGTGCTAGAACCACAGAACCCGGGAATGCCTAACACCTTCTCCCGGGTTAACAGAATTCCCTACTCGAATTTCTGGTTCGCGGACTGTTAACAGAGTCATAACTTCCTCGGTTTGGGATTTTAAACCGGTGACTTGGGAGACCATAAATTTCCCAAGTGGCGACTCTGAATCTTTTAATAAATGAATCCCGTTCCGATTGTCCTTTAAGTAGAAAAACTCTTTTACGCCCTTGCGGGGTGTAGGAAAAAGGAGGTGTGACAGTGTGAATTAAAAAAGGTATGAAGTAATGGTGGCCGTTGATCTAAATGATCAACGGCCGGGATTTAAAAGGGATATGGGTTGGGACGGTTGAACATGTATTGGGTCGGGTAGGCACGTTAATTGGGCTGGGTAATTGGGTTTTAAATTGAGGCTGAAATGGGGTGCCAAATTGGCTATAATTGAAATACAATAAAGTCCAAATCGTAAATAGCCAATTTTTCCCTTTTAAATTTTTTATGAAATAGTAATACGACTTTAAAAAGCAAATTAAGAGTACTGGGCAAATAGTTATTATATAAATATTAATTAAAAAAATGCTGGGATTAATTTTATAAACATAAAATGTCATAAATTATAGGATAAGTTATAATTGTAATTATATGCATTTTAGCTTTTAAAATGCCAAATGAATTTGTAAAAATATGCAAAAATTACCTTAATTATATTTTGGTATAAATGTGAAAATAAAATAAATTATTCACCAAAATGACAATTTTGGAAATAATTATTGGATTTTGTCGTATTAAAATAGGCAATAAATTGGGTTTAAAAATCATTAAAAATACTAAAACTCTTGGGTGTGCTTATATATGCACCAATATGCTATTTTGGAAATATTTGGGTATAAAAAATACTTAGGGAAAAATTGGGTATCAACAACTGATAGCTGTTGTTGTAGGCAAACTCCGCAAGCGGCAGAAACTCATCCCAAGAACCTTCGAAATCAATCCCACAGGCACGCAACATGTCCTCCAATATCTGAATGGTACGCTCGGACTGTCCGTCCGTCTGGGGATGAAATGCTATGCTCAACTCCACCTGGGCACCCAACTCTCGCTGAAAAGTCCTCCAAAACTGGGAAGTAAACTGAGTACCTCTATCTGAGATAATGGAAATTGGAACACCGTGCAACCGCACAATCTCTCGGATAAATATCCCTGCCAACCGCTCTGAAGAATAAGTAGTACACACCGAAATGAAGTGCGTGGACTTGGTCAGCCGATCCACAACCACCCATATATAATCAAATTTCTTCGAAGTCCGAGGAAGACCACTCACAAAATCCATAGTAACTCTCTCCCACTTCCATTCTGGAATAATCATCCGCTGAAGCAAACCACCGGTCTCTGATGCTCATATTTCACCTGTTGACAGTTGAGACACCGAGCTACATACCTTAAAATATCTTTCTTCATTCTTCTCCACCAACAATGCTGTCTCAAGTCCTGATACATCTTTGCGGCATCCGGATGAATAGAATACCACGAGCTGTGGGCCTCTTCCAGAATTAACTCTCTAAGCCCATCTACATTGGGCACACAAATACAGCCCTGCATTCTTAATACGCCATCATCATCTATAGTCACATCCCTGGCATCATCATGCTGAACTCTGTCCTTAAGGACAAGCAAATGCAGATCCTCATACTGACACTCTCTAATGTGGTCATATAAGGAAGACCGAGAAACCACACAAGCCAATACCCTACTAGGCGCCGATAAGTCTAGTCTCACAAACCGATTGGCCAAAGTCTGAACATCAACTGCAAAGGGCCTCTCCCCAACTAGAATGTACGCCAAACTCCCCATACTGACTGCCTTTTGGCTCAAAGCATCTGCCACTACATTGGCCTTTCCCGGATGATATAGAATAGTGATGTCATAATCTTTTAGCAACTCAAGCCACCTCCACTGCCTCAAATTAAGGTCTTTCTGCTTAAACAAATGCTGAAGACTGCGATGATCAGTGAATACCTCACAAGATACACCATATAAATAGTGCCTGCAAATCTTCAAGGCATGAACTATAGCAGCCAACTCTAAGTCATGAATAAGGTAGTTCTTCTCATGGGGCTTTAACTGACGAGAAGCATAAGCAATAATTCCACCCTCCTGCATCAACACACAACCTATCCCAACTCTCGAAGCATCACAATATACAGTATATGAACCTGTAGCTGATGGTAAAACCAATACTGGAGCTGTGGTCAAAACTGTCTTGAGCTTCTGAAAGCTCTCCTCACACTCGTCTGACCATACAAATGGAGCACCCTTCTGATTCAACTTGGTCAAAGGCAACGCAATGGATGAAAACCCCTAAACAAACCGACGATAATAGCCTGCTAGCTCAAGAAAACTCCGGATCTCTCTGGTTGAGGACGGTCTAGACCAATTCTGCACTACTTCTATATTTTTTGGATCAACCTGAATACCCTCGCTGGACACTATGTGTCCCAAGAATGCCACAGAACTTAGCCAAAATTCACACTTGGAGAATTTTGCATACAGCTTCTCTTCCCTCAATCTCTGTAACACTACACGCAAATGCTTGGCGTGCTCCTCCTGGCTACGCGAGTACACCAGAGTATCATCAATAAATACAATAACAAAAGAATCCAGATAAGGCCGAAATACACTATTCATCAAATGCATGAACGCTGCTGGGGCATTGGTCAGCCCGAAAGACATAACTAGAAACTCATAGTGACCATATCTAGTCTTGGAAGTTGTCTTAAGAATATCCGAGCCCTGATTTTTAACTGGTGATAGCCCGAACGGAGATCAATTTTTGAAAACACCCTCGCT
This sequence comes from Nicotiana glauca, assembly GCA_026770625.1. Lineage (NCBI taxonomy): Eukaryota > Viridiplantae > Streptophyta > Magnoliopsida > Solanales > Solanaceae > Nicotiana > Nicotiana glauca. The sequence goes on from MU698048.1 coordinate 17,564, forward strand.
CCCTGAAGCTGATCAAATAAGTCATCAATGCGAGGCAAAGGATACTTGTTCTTCACTGTTACCTTATTTAACTGTCTGTAGTCAATGCACATTCCCATTGTGCCATATTTCTTTTTCACAAATAGAACAGGTAGACCCCAAGGTGACACACTAGGCCGAATGAACCCCTTGTCTAGGAGCTCCTGAAGCTGCTCCTTCAATTCTTTCAACTCTATTGGTGCCATACGATATGGCGGAATAGAAATGGGCTGGGTGCCCGGTACCAAGTCAATGCCAAAATCGATATCCCTGTCCGGCGGCATGCCCGGCAGGTCTGCAGGAAATACATCAGGAAAATCCCTCACCACTGGGACAAAATCAATACTAGGAGTCTCAGCTCCAACATCCCGCACAAAAGCTAGATATGATAGACAACCCTTCCCAACCATACGCTGGGCTTTCAAAAAGGAAATTACTCTACTAGGAACATAATCAGTCATACCATGCCACTCGATCCTCGGAACACCCAGAATAGCCAATGTAACTGTCTTAGCATGACAGTCTAGAATAGCATGACACGGAGATAGCCAATCCATGCCCAGAATAACATCAAAATCTACCATGCTCAACAACAATATATCAATTCGGGTCTCCAGACCCCCAATAGTCACAATACAAGACCGATACACATGGTCTACAAAAATAGTATTGCCCACCGGGGTAGATACATGCACTAGTAAAGCAAGACACCCTCGGGTCATACCCAAATGATGAGCAAAATATGAGGACACATAAGAATAGGTGGATTCAGGATCAAATAAGTCAGAGGCATCTGTGTGGAAGACTAAGATAATACATGTGATAACAGCATCTGATGCAATGGTATCTGTCCTGCCTGGAATGGCATAAAATCGTGCCACCGCCTGATCGGCCTCCACCTCTGGGGCGACCTCTGGATGCCTAGCCTCCACCCCTAGTTGGCTGGGCAGGTGCTGAAGAAACTAGAGCAGAAGACGAGGGCTGGTCCCTCTGCTGAAACCGACCACCACGAAGTTGAGGACACTGCCTCTTCATATGACCAAACTCTCCGCACTCGCAACAACTACCCGGTGCTGGAGAAGGGAACTGGAGGGAACCCTTCGCACTAGAATGACTAGTCGATGCACTCAGCACAGATGAACCCTGAACTGAAGGGGCATAAGATGAGCTCTGAGCTGGGAGGGCATTAAGTAAAGACTGGCCCTGCTGAAACCCCTGATGACCACGGTCTGAAGATGCCCTACTATACTATAGACGAGCCGACTAAGGAGGTCCGAAGAAACGACCTCTACCACGGTGGAACTGGCCCCTAGACGGAGCACCACTAAAATTGCCTGAACCTCGAGGCCTCTTGGCCTCCCTCTCCTCTCGCTCTCTGTGGCAAATTGTCTCAATATCACGAGCAATGTCAACCACCTCCTCGAAAGAAGCACCCAATACTCTCTCTCTAGTCATCAAAATGCGAAGAGAGTAGTTAAGACCATCCACAAATCTTCGGATCCTCTCACGATCCGTCGGAATCATCCAAGTAGCATGACGAGCCAACTGTGAAAATCTCATATCGTACCGGGTCATGGACATATATCCTTAAATCAACCACTCAAACTGCCTACGCAGCTCCTCTCTGCGGGACTGAGGTACGTACTTCTCCAGAAATAGAGTGGAGAACTGCTACCAAGTAAGGGGCGCTGCACCAATAGGCCTACGCCTCTCGAAATCCTCCTATCAGGTAAACGCGGCTCCCTGGAAATGAAATGTAGTAAAAGACACACCACTCGACTCCAAAATCCCTGCGGTGCAAAGCATACGCTGACACTTGTCAAGAAAACCCTGGGCATCCTCGCTCTCTGTACCACTGAATGTCGGAGGCTGGATCCTACCAAATCTCTCGAGATGACGCTACTCATCATCTGGCATAGCTGGAACCACAAAGTTCTGCACTGGTGCAACCGGCTGAGCTGGAACTGCTTTCGGTGTCTGCAATCCCTACACAACCCACTCAGCTGTGCGATTAACAGGAGTCTGGGTGCCTTCTCTGGCCTGTGAAGTAGCTGCGGTTGTAGTGGCTGAGACCGCCTGAGCCAGGCCAGTGCAAGCTGTCAAAATCTCAGCCAAGGTCTCCTAAAGACCCGGAATAACAATAGGCATAGCTGGTGCTTGAGCTGGTATAGCTGCTGGAGCCTGATCTGGGACTTGGGCAGCTGGTGGATTAACAGGTGCTGACCGCGCTACTCTACCTCTGCCACGTCCACGACCGTGTCCACAGCCTCTGGTAGCATCAGTGGGTGGCACTGGTGGTCGTCCACCTCGTCTAGTAGCACGAGTCCTCGCCATCTGTGAGTGAATAGAATGATAGAAGTTGTAGTGTCCGGATCAATAAAGTCGCATGACAAGAATTTTAAAAATATGAAGTTTTCCTAAAGGTTCTGCAGCCTCTCGAGGATAAATACAGACGTCTCCGTACCGATCCGCGAGACTCTACTAAACCGGCTCATGACTCGCGAGACCTAGTAACCTAGGCTCTGATACCAACTTATCACGACCCCAAACCCGGTCGTGATGGCACCCAACACACTGCTAGGCAAGCACGACCATTCAACAACATTATCCCAATTTCTTACTCAGATTATAGATAAATAACATAGGGATATTTACTAAGTCGTTACTTTCAAGTTTATAAATAATAATAAAATCTGCGAAAATTCAATTAGAATACCACAACATAGCCCACTAGAATCCGGTGTCACGCATATGAGCCTCTAATATAAAATATCCACCTATTACAAGTCTGTCTAGGAAAAATGCGGAATAAAAGGATAAAGATAGATGGGAGAGATCAAGGCTGCGAACGCCATGCAGCTACCTCGATACTCCCGGATACTGCTGCTCAGCTAAACAAATCCTTACTCAGCCTGTGGTGTACCTGGATCTGCACGCAAGGTGCAGGCAGTAATGTGAGTACTCCGACCCAGTGAGTAATAAACATAAATAAAGGCTGAGAATAGGAAATCATGGAAAAATACAAAGTAAACTATAACTGGTAGTTTAGAACATCAAATAGTGAAGCAACAAGTCAATTAAATCAGAGTACCAAATACTGAGACATGTATAACAGATAAAAACAAATGCATGAGTGCGATGCAATGCATATGATGGTACACTCTAGTACCCATTTCGGCGTGCAGCCCGAGCCATCTATTTATTTATCGTCGACGTCGCTCACTAGGGGTGTGTGCAGACTCCGGAGGGGCTCCTACAGCCTAAGCGCAAATAATCAAGCCATTTCATGGCACCAACTAGGCCCTCGGCCTCAATATCAGTATAATCAATAGGTTCCTGGCGTAAATATCAATGTGATACTGTTGCGGCGCGCAACCCGATCCATGCTCAGTCCAGAATGCATCATAAGCCTTTCGGGCATTTGTAAAACAGTAGTTCACAGCCCAAAATATCATTTAAGTTTTCAAATCTTAGAAAGATGGCTGAGTTTACAAAACAGTATTTAAAACCTTGGACTGAGATCAATTATATGAAAATATGGTAAGAAACCATTAAAAACAATCCCTGAAGGATTGAATCAGTCGGCATGAGGCAAAATTATAACGATTAATCCATTTTTATAAGGATATCAACTAAGCTTCAAGCAATTTGGTAGTATTTTTATTAAGCAGGACGGTCCAAGTCACAATCCCCAACGGTGCTCTACCCCACGCCCGTTATCCGGCGTGCAAGTCACCTAAATATAGCGTTACGATGTAAAATTTCCGGGGTTTCAAACCCTCAGGACATCATTTACATCAATTACTCACCTCAAGACGGTCAAAGTCTGGCTCGTTATGCCCTTGCCTCTCAAATTGGCCTCCTCGTGCGTCGAATCTGACCAAAATCACAACGAATATATCACATTATGCTAAGGAGACAATACCCAATCGAATATAACTGAAAAATATCAAAATCCCGAAATTTGACAAAATCCGAGCCCCCGGGCCCACATCTCGAAACTCAGAAATTTTTATGCCAACGGGTTCCTTATCTCGACACGAGTCTAACCATACCAAATTTATCCAATTCCCATATCATTTCGACCCTTAAATCTGTGATTCTATCCAAGAGGGTTTTCTACACTTTTCCAACAAAATCCACGGATTAAATGCCTAAACTTGTAATAGATTCAAGTTATACAACAAAAATTGAGTTAAAGAACACTTACCCCGTTGTTCTCTCCAAAAATCTTCCGAAAAATCGCCTTATCCGGGCTCCAAATTGTTAAAAATGGGAAATGGGAACGAAGTCCCATTTCGAGAACTTAACCTCTCTGCCCAGGCCTATTTCCGCTTCTTCGATCGAGATATCGCATATGCGGTACCGCTTCTGCGGATATTTCTTCCGCTTCTGCGGAAATCACTATTTCGCCTAGGACCACTTCCGCGACCAAAATTTCGCTTCTGCGATAGCGCAGAAGCGGTTCAAAATCCTCTTCTGCGGAACCAGCACCCAAGCCACAACACCGCTTCTGCGGTACAGACCTCCGCTTCTGCGGAACCTGCCTCCAAGCCCATTTTCACATCTGCGACTTCTCCTTCGCTTCTGCGGAACCGCATCTGCGGTCCAATTTTCGCAGAAGCGAAAATACTAGATACCAGCAGACCAGGACTTTCACAACTCCAAAATTCTTCCCGATGGCCATCCGGAATCACCCCGAGGCCTCCGGGACCTCAACCAAAAATACCAATACATCTTATAACATTATTCAAACTTTTTCCAATCATAAAAACACATCCAACAACACGAAAACTATCAAATTACGTCGGATTCAAACCTAAATTCTTCTAAAACTTCTGAAACTCGCATTCGATAAAAAACCCAACCAAAACACCTCCGAATCAACTGAAATTTTGCGCACACGTCCCAAATCACCTAATGAAGTTACTACAACTCTCGGAATTCCATTCTGACCCTCGGATCAAAATCTCACCTATCAACCGGAATTCGCTGAAATACTAACTTCGCCAATTCAAGCCTAATTCTACACCGGACCTCCAAAATCAATTCCGATCGCACTTCTAAGTCACAAATCATCCCCCGAAGCTAACCAAATCACCGGAAATCACATCCGAGTCTTCTAACTCAATAGTCAACGTCCGGTTGACTTTTCCAAAACAAGCCTTCCTTAAAGAGACTAAGTGTCTCATTTTCTACCAAAACCAATCCAAATCAACTCTAACACACTAATTACTGATAATCAAACATGAAGAAGCATAAAACGGGGCAGTAGCTCACGAGACAACGGGTCGGATCGTCACAATTTAGTGGGCTCGATTTGTTCCTATAATATTTTTCCATAATTTATTTTGAAGAAGTTTATTGTTTTCGGAATTTAATTTCTACTAACTTTCTATTTCTGTTTTCAAAAAGATTATTATTTAATTTACAGCAATACAGATTTATAACAGTAAACTCTTCTAACTTAAATCTTTCAAGTTGAGAATTATTCTTCCAAACCAACTCCGGATCACCTGAAAACAAAAAACCGACGATTCACACAAGTCATAATATATCATATCAAACTACTCAAGGCTTCAAACAGTTGAACGGAATGCGAATGCTCAAAAGTATTTTTGAGAAGTGATTTTTCTCAAAAGTATTTTTGGTGAGAATTAGTTTGTGTTTAACTAATTAATTTGAAAAGCACTTTTGAGCAGCAATTAGTGTTTGACCAAGCTTTTAAAAACTGCTTCTAAATATATTTTTCTCAAAAATGCTTTTTGAGATAAGCTATTTTTTTTTACTTCTCCAAAACTGCTTCTATTTCTTCTCAAAAGCACTTTTTTCTTCTAAAAACACTTCAACTTTGACAAAAACTACGTGCTTTTGAATTTGAAAAAGCTTGGTCAAACATGCTATTAGCTCCTTTTGGGTGCAATAAATCCATCTACTTTTGACATAGTTTACTGGAAAAAAGGGAAGACTCCTTTTGAATTTGGAGCAGTGATCTTATTCAAGTCTACCATTTTAGAAGCAATTGGGCGAACTGCACAACACAGATAATGAACGTAGAAATGGAATCAGGTAGCCATCTGTCGTGGCACCCTTTAAATCATAACCGACTTTAAAAAGACTATTCACTTTTTAGAGCCCATTTGCCCGTGAATTATTTTTTATTTTTTCAATTTTTTTACTTTTTTCGAAATTGGCATTTGGCCATAAAATTTTTAATTTCATTTGAAGATGAATTTTAAATTTTTTCAAAATTTTTAAAAACTCCAAAAAGCTATTTTTCAAAATTCACTGAGATCACTCACAAAAATTCAAAACCAACCCAAAATTATATCATGTCCAAACACAACTCTAATTTTTAAATATCGTTTTCACTTAAATTTTTTTTATACTTTTTTCAAAATTTTATTATTCTTATGTCAAAACGCCCAGTTAATTTAGACAAAAATATCTTATGCTTAACATGAAAAATCTTCAAACCTACAAGATTTGCTAAAGACCAAACTATATACTTGAAAATTTGATTTTTAAATCCTTAAACTTAACTATATAGATTTTGGCTACTTTTTTTTAAAACAAAAACAAAAAAAAACATTGTTTGCTCGTGGAATTTGATTAATTTTTGAAAGATTTTCAAATTCCAAAAACTAGTTTGGGCTAATTTTGTGATGACCCAAAGGGTCATCTTTTGTTTTAGAATCCGAATCCAGGTTTCGAGGCCTTGAAAACCTTATTTTCTTTCTTCTTGATTTGCGTGCATAGTCCGAGTGCATTTCGGGAAAGCCTTTATGTGAAATTTAAGAAAAGTATTGAATTTTACCTTTAAAATCGATTAAAATTGACTTCGGTCAATATTTTTGGTAAACGGACCCGGACTCATGATTTGATGGTCCCGTAGGATCCCTAGTAAAATGCGGGACTTGGGCGTATGCCCGAAATTGAATTTCGAGGTCCCTAGCCCGAGCAATGAATTTTTGAAGAAAATTATTTGCTGGAAAATATAAGGATTTTTAGAAATGAATAGTGTATGATCTCATTGGTATCGTGCCCATATTTTGGTTCCAGAGTCCGGTACAGGTTTGATAAAATATTTAAGTCGTATATGTGAAATATGGTGAGAAACGGAACTGATTTGACGTGATTTGGACGTCCGGTTGCGAAAATAGAAATTTCAAGTGTTCTTAAGAAAATCATGAGTTTTGGTGTTAAATTCGTTGTTTGAGATGTTATTTTCGCGATTAGATCGCACGTGCAAGTCCGTATGATATTTTTAGACTTGTATGCATGTTTGGTTTAGAGCCTCGAGGCTCGAGTGAGTTTTGGATAAGTCACAGAGTGAGTTTGGACTTAGAAAATCTGTTGCTGCATCTAGTATTTGTTGCAGGCCTCTGATCTCGCAATTGCGAGACCAGGCTTGGCAATTGCGAGAGTTTTATTGCAATTGCGAAGAAGCCCTGGGCCAGCATAGTTCGCATTTGCGAAGTCATCATCGAGGGGAAACCTTTGCAATTGCGACCAAAGGTTCGCAATTGCGACAGTAGCAGATATACAGCAGGTTCGCATTTGTGATGCCTGTCTCGCATTTGAGAGCTTCGCAATTGCGAAGCTCTGGTCGCAAATGCGACATCTGCAACTGATCAAAACACAACTTAGATGGGATTTTCACCAATGTTTCAATTCTCTCGAACCCTAAACCTCCAAAGGCGATTTTCCAAAGATCCAAACTTCTCCAAATCATAGGTAAGTAATTTCTAACTCAATTCCTTCAATCTATTTCATCTTTTTACAAGATTTCTTCACAAAATCTAGGGGTTTTCATGGAAAATTGGGTATTTTTTTAGTAGAATTTAATAATTTTGAAATTTGAGGATTTAGACCTCGAATTGAGGTCGGATTTCAAAACCAATTGCATATTTGGGTTCATGGGTGAATGGGTAATCGAGTTTTGGTTCGAACTTCGAGTTTTGATCAAGCGGGCTCAGGGTCGATTTTTGACTTTTTGGGAAAAATGTTTGGGAATCTATACTCATGCATTAGAATTGGTTTATTTAGCGTTAAATGATGTTAATTAGTTAATTATGCATAGATTCGAGTGGTTTGGAAGTGAAAACTAAAGGAAAAGTGGTATTTGATGCTTGAATTTGGCCATGGAATCGAGGTAAGTGTTTGGTCTAACCTTAGCTTGAGTGAATAGGTATTGTTGCCTTATTTGCTACATGTTAGTATTGAGTTCGACATATAAATATGGTGACGAGTATCTATACGTTGATGTTGATCTTGCAAGTGAGTCTTATACTGTGACCGTTGTATCTCTTATTACATACTGGTCATGTTTAAATTGATAATTCTGCATGTTGAACAAGTCTTATGATATTTTCTTGGTATTGAATCATTTTTGAGTATTGACTCAAGTAGAGACTTATATTGTGAAGTTAACAGTTAAAATGAGGTTGCTTATTGTTGATTCCCTTGATGGGATGTTATTGTTCCTACTGTTTAGGTGAGGAAAAGTGTAAAGCACGAAGGGTGATGACGTGCACAATATTGTGAGTGAGTGTTAATGCACGAAGGATGATGTTGTTCCATATTTTATGAGTCTTAATGCACGAAAGGTGATGACGTGCCATGATTTAACAGTTAATGCACGATGGGTGATACTGTGCCTTGATTATGAGAGTTAATGCACGAAGAGTGATGTCGTGCCATTTCTGTTATTTCTTATGGTGAGGACGAGAGTAAAATCACAAAGGGTGATGCCGTGCACGTGTTACTATTTCATTATTCCTGTTGGTTCATGTCACGACCCAAAATCCACTAAGGGTCGTGGTGGCGTCGGACACTGCTGTCAGGCCAGCCAAGTCAAATACTAAATTAAATCTCGTTTAACACTTTTGAAATACAGGATTTTTCCTTCATTATTTAGAAATTTTAAAGAATATATTTTCGAATCGAATTTAAAAGTTAAGCAATTAATACAATACTTCGAACCATC